>PVIY010021212.1:0-42784 GCA_004026745.1 Myrmecophaga tridactyla
AAAAAGTGAGTGGTTCTCTATAGAAGCAGCAGTTAATTATATTAGGATGATACCTAGATGAATTCATGAATGATGTGCCATTAGTTCTGGAGCTTAAAGGATGACTCATATTTTAGCAAGAAGTGATAGGAGGAGATACATTCTGGAGCAAAGAAAGGGAATGAGCAAATAGGTAATGGTAGGAAAGGACCACCAAAAAATCAGCCAGGATCTATGGTAGCCAGGGTAACAGGCAGATAGAGGATGAGATTGAAAGCTCTATTGTGTTATGGTTCATGGACTTTATTTCACAGGCAGGTAGTCTTGAAGCTTATTAAGCATATTCAAAGCTATGCTTGAATGCCATAGCACTGATGGCACAGTGAGAGAGTAAAGTAGGGATTCTGGAGATAGAGATCATTTAAGAGGCTGTTGCTGTAGCTTAGAAGATATGTGACAGTCTTACCAATCTAGGTTTATGTTTAAGGATGGCTTCACAGGATTCAGGATTCAGGGATTTAGATTCCTTTTAACTTTTTGTACTGTACCCATTAAGGCATTGTACTCACTTGCAAATTCAAGGCTTAAATGTTGCCATGTGGGTGACTCAGACAGTAGGAAGGGAAAAGAAGGAAAGATACATTACAGGCTCAAAGTTCTCTGGCTCAGACCCACAAGTGAAAAGTAATTCTGTTCTTATACCAAGTGTCACTGAAATTTCATGGCTACATCTAGCTGTAGGACCAATTAGAAAAATATAATCCTGAGTGAGATTGCCACAAATTCATCTTGCAAAATAGAATTATATAATATTTAGATTTGAAAGGGGAATGTAAGCTTGAGGTCTAAAAGTTTACGTATTCGACTGTATCAGAGACAGATTTTTTAAAGTCCTGAAATTAAACCTTGCAAATTCAAGTATTGAATCTAAGTTGGGCTAAGTGTAGTGTCCCTGTACTTCCTTTGATGCAAAACAAACAAACAAACAAAAACCAGAAATTGATGGAGGAGGAGGATGGGCACATTACCCGATTCCAAAAAAAGACAGGGCTTCTTTGTCTGTATCTGGATCCAGGAAGTTTTCTTCCTTCCTTCCTTCCTTTTTGTCTTTTCTGTCTCCCCTCACTTTGCTCTTTCTCTTGCACTTTTCTCTTCTCTCTTTAAGTTTTGATAATGAGGGTATAAAATGTGAATTTAGAGATGAGAAAAGTAAACCTGTCTAGGTTTTTTCAGCTTGAAAACAAGGACTAGATTATTATTTGCAATGGAGATAAAAATAAACTTGGGGCCTTACCTCCATATTTCATGGTTTGCAATTGCTGCCAGCAAAAATAACTTTTAAAATTACATTCCATAAATCTAAGTCACAAGCATTTACTAAATGGTTTCCTAAAACTGATAGAGCTTAATGAAGCTTTATTTACCTGAAATGATTTTTTTTTCATTTTCTACTAACTTAATTTCATCATGAAAGCCTAGCATCTTGGGTTTGAAAGTGTATTTATTTAATACTTACTTTTTCTGTACTTGGGGCCTAGTGGAATTTCTCAGACAAGAAAAGTGTCATCTTAACATCCTGCTACCAAAAGTCTAGATAGCAAATTTTGAGGTGAAAGATTCCAATGCTACTTAAGCACCACCTCTTCCAGAAAAGCACAAACCTCAAGTAGTTTCAATTATGAAAACTGTTGAGAGTAATTCTTCAGTTGAGAAAAATTTATTACAAAAGACTAATAGACTTTCTTGGACAAAATTCATAGCTTTATTCAATACTGAAATAGGAGAGGGTAGCTACTGTGACATACAATTTAAAACAACTCCAAACTAAAATCATCTTGGATATTATGAGCATAGGAAGAAAAAACAGGAAAAAAGAATGAGAATTCGGAGCTATACACAATGAATGGAAATGGACTTTGTTAGGTCTAGTTGGCTGTAATAAAAATGTCTCCTTCTTCACAAGCTGGAGTAAAAGTTGTATCACTAGATGGAAAGTACAGCCTCAATTCACTCTTATTGTACCCAGAACACAGGCCTTAATTGAAAACTGAAATAACTGAAGCTTTTAATTTGCAAGCTATAAAAATATTTAAGGGGTAAAAAAAGAGTCTTAATTAAGGCTTGGTCGCTAGGATGTTATATTAAATACTTGTGAATTTAAAGGGTCAAGAATTTCACCCATGCCTCTCTCCGAGAGGTTTAAGCTGGTCACCCCTGAGCTCTCTCCATGTATGTTCAACCCATGGTGCCTCTCTTCACTCATTCACCCTTACATGAAGTAAGAGTTGGTTTCGTGCCATATCACTGATGGCACCCACAGGTACTCCCTGGTGTATAGCCCCAGACTCTAGGCCATTCTTCCCATGGGTGGACCCCTCATGGACTCAGTTCTGATTCCCCTAAACAACAGGTTCAGTGACTTGCAAATGAATCTAAGAGGAATCAGCACCTCACTGTTATTCCCAAATTCCATCTAGAAAGCATCTTAACAAAAGTTGGTTGGTGTGGTCCCCTCCATGGCCTGTTGTCCCTTTTGAACAATTCCAATGGTCCTCTGTGATGGCCCATTTAAAGTTGACTAATTTTTTAATTTGTTATGAGGGGGTTAGGTTTTACTGTTAAACAGATTGCCCATTCTAACTCCTCTTCAGAATCTATTTAATAATGGGAAAAACCTCTTCTTGGCTTAACGTTTTCTTTTTACCTTTTCTTGTGGGAAGAGTTGTCTACTAGAACTACTAGCATGGGAGAGAAAGCAGGATGTAACATAAAACCTGAAGACTGGAGAGTCTGTACACCAGCCACTCTAAAGAGGTAACACTATAGTGGAGTTTTGTTCAGGTCTGTGGTTTTCTCTAAGCCTCCTGAATCTAGACAATTTACCAAGAGAATTTGCCTTCTCATTCACCTCTAGCACCATTTTATTATCTTGGAGCATAATAATCTTTGTTACAAATGTAGGAGTATATTGCAACACATAAACTTCATAATACTTGCTCATCTAATTCCTGCGATGGGAAGTGATGTAGATGTCACTGAACTAAATTGCAAGCCATTTTGTTTCTGTTAAATTTCCTAAGGTGTCAACTATAAAAAAAAAATGCAGCAGTGGCTTTACTGGGACCTAATCTGGTTAGGTGCCATCTCTTTCCTCTCTTCCTCTATCTTTATTTCTCCTTCTATCTTTCAGTATCCCCAAACTGTTCAATCTAGTTAGCTGATTTAGGCTTCCTATTTTGTTCCCTCTCTATATACTTGGTTCATCACAAAGATAAGAAAACAAGGGAAACTTCTACTTTCTAGGGCAGTAAACATTTGGAGGAAAACTTATTAATCCAATATTAAAGCTAGAGCTCTCCAAATAACTCCTTTTTTGCAATGGCTACTAAGACCACAGCTAACATCAGCATCTCCCCCCCATGATGTGCTTCATTTCAATTATTGAGGATAAGCTTGGCCATTTACACAATCCAGAATGAGTTTAAGCCCATGTAACCATGACATCCCCTGGTTCCACCACATATCACATTATTTAGAAGTTGCTGGCCAATTGAGCTGTAGAAGAAACAAGATACGATTACTCAAGATGTAGTTAGGAGGTCAACTTGGAGTATGACCCTTTGAGTATGGGCCACCAACATTCTGGATGCTGTATATACTTTAAACTCATAGTCATTATATGGTGTTGGGTTCCCAACAGGTGTATTGCATGGTCTGGAGATCAAGAGAGGAAGGATGTGTGGATCTACTCACCATCACTCACAGTAACTTTTTAGCAGGAACTTGTGCTTCCTATCCCTGCAACTCTAGACTTGTGGTTCTAGAAGTCATGATTCCCAGAGAGGGATTGCTTCCTCCAGGGACCATACTAAACCTAAAGCTGTAGTTGCTGCCTGTTCCATCCAGGAATCTTGTGCCAGTTCACCAACAGTCACAGAAAAGAGTAAACATACTGGTAATTGATTAGAGTAATTGTCCCTGATCATCTTGAAGTGGTAAGGTTGCTGATGCCTAATAAAGGCATGGAGGAATAAGTTTGGCAACAGTAATAACATGTAAGTTTTAACAGGATATATGTTCCTTGCAGAACCTGTGTTTTGGGAAAGAGAGATATTGAAGACTAAGAAATTATGATATATTAGAAATACATATTTTAATTTCTTTGTAAGCATTTAATCATAACTTCTAAACAAACAGAAAAGAAAAAGGAAAAATAATATATACTCTATCAAAAAGAAGACACAGAGGAGAGAAAAAGACATCTATTATAGGCAGAACAATTTTTAAAAGCATGTAACAGTGTAATGGATTCAAACCCAGAACAAAACAGTATTGTAGTAAATAAATGAATTAATGCAACAGGAATAATTCATAGTGTGCTGAGTGGACAAAAATTAATTGAACTGGGTGGGCCACAGTGGTTCAGCAGGCAGAGTTCTTGTCTGCCAAGCGGGAGACCTGGGTTCGATTCCTGGTGTCTGCCCATGTAATAAATAAATAAATTGAATTTAGATATTGGGAGATATCTAAATACAAGAATATGGAATGGTTGAATATAAAAGTAAGGGGAATTAATAAACTATAAAGAATAAAATAAAGAAATTATAGTGTGTGTTTGTGTATGTAAGCAGTATATGAAAAAACACACTATAAGAACTATAAAGCACATCTTGACATATAATCTCACCCAAATGATGAAAATCCCTGTCTTCCAAGATACATTGTTATGTTTGTACGAACCTTACAACATAGGCTCAAAATTGAGCAAAACTGGCAGAACAATAGGAAGAAATAGACAGGACCACAATTTAAAGACGTATTTGTCACAATTCTCTGACTAATTGATAAAATAAACCTACAAAATCAGTAATGATTATCAAGATTTTAGTATGATTAATAAAATTGAATTTAATTTTATTCAGTGTATTCAGTGTATAGATAGCTGTGCCAAAACACTGCAGAAAACATCTATCTATCTATCCACCTGTTTTCTAAACATTTGAGGGTAGGTTGAATCCATCAAGCTCCTTGAATACACAATACTTCCATATACATATAATAAAAACAAGGATATCAAATAACCCATTAAACAAAAAACAAAAAACAAAAAAAGAGAACAAGGATATCAAGCTTAAGAAATTAACATAGGGTGGGCTGCCATGGTTCAGCAGGCAGAGCTCCGACCTGCCATACTGGAGGTCTACAGTTCGATTCCTGGTGCCTCCTGCCCATATGCAAATTTAAAAAAAAAAAAAAAGAAATTAACATAAAGTTTGCAGTCGATATTTCAATTTTTTTCTTATGTCCCAATAAGGTCTTTAGAACCTTTTTTCCTCTCTTAATAGATCCAGTCCAGGATCATGTATTTATTTGCTACTGTCAGCTTACTTGCCTTTTAAAAAAATTGTAGAAGCATATATCCCATGCTAATCATTCCCAAGCATACCATTTGCTGGAAATAATCACACTCACAAATTTGTGATAACCCTCACCACCATCCATTACTAGAATCTTCCCACCACCCCAAACAGCTCTTATACCAATTATGCTGTAATTCCCCATTCCTCCTCCCACCTACCACCGGTAACACCCCTACTTTCTGACTATGAGTTTGCATATTCTAGCTATTTCATATAAGTGGAATCATACGATCTCTCTCTCTCTTTGTGTATAATTTATTTCACTCAGCATGATGTCCCCAAGGTTTATCCACGTAGTGACATGCGTCAGAACTTCATTCCCTTTTACAGGGTCAGAAACATTCCACTGTATCTATATAACATTTTTAAAAATGCGTCCATCTGCTGATGTTATTTGGTTTGCCGCTCACCTGCGGATCAACTTTTGGTTCACGCCCACCATTTGGCTATTGTGAATAATGCTGCTACGAACTTTGGTGTACAAATATCTGTCCAAGTGCCTGCTTTCAAGTCTTTTGAGTATAGACATAGAAGGTGCATTGCTGGTTCATGTGGTAGTTCGCTGGTTAACTTTTTGAGGAACTGCCCAAGTGTTTTCCACTACATGACTGAAGCCCGGGGATGACCTGCTGCAGCCATTGGTGCATGCCCAAGGGGGATCGGCTCATCAGGGAGCACCTGTCACCTCTCAGCTTCCTGTAGTCAGACCGCGAGGCTGAGCTGCGCAGAGCCAAGGGCGTGCGGGGCAGACCGCAGAGAAGTGATTTGGCTCAAGCACTCCAGACCAGGGGCGGGAGGAAATTTTCTGGCCTCACCCTCTGAGCTGCTTCCTAGGTGTGGCTCCCGGGGAAACAGGATTTTTTTTTTTTAAGAGGATGAAAGGAGGTATGCAGGTTATTTATAGCTTTCCCCGCATCAGGATGCAGAGACTCGAAATTGAAAGTACAAAAAGCTTTTCCGCTGAAAATTGTCGTTGTTTTTAACGGGACCGGAGACCGGAGCGGGTGCGGTGCGGCTGAAGGGAAAGTCCGCGGTTAACTTCACACCCGCCTTGGGGAAACCAGCTCATTCCCATTTCGCAGTTATTTTAGGTTTCCTTAGGCCCCACCCTGGATATAGAACACCAGAGGAGAATATAAGCGGAGTAACAATAGTTTGAGAATATTTCAACAGCCTGTTCTTTAGGGGTATTTTGTCAGAGATGTGCATTGTTGAAAAATTTTACTTGCTCATTTCTCTTTTTTTTCTCCCCTCTCCTTTTTAAATATTCTGTTATTAACATGAGCACTCCTTTCATAAAAAGCAAGAATGCATATACGTTTGGGCACGTGTGTGTCTATAACCCCTAATATTCTAGTTCAGAGAAAATCATTATTATTTTGTTGTATATTCTTTCTGATATTTTTCTCTACTTCTTCAAAGGAATATCCAGGTATTAGAGGGCATGAAGTTTATACAATGTAGGGGTCTGCTTTAAATAAAATAATACAAATTCGGAAGTGAATATTTTTTTTTGATATTTATTTTAAGTGACATCATAATCAACAAAATTTTAAAAACAGACATATGCTACTAACATTGTTCTGTTTTCAGTTTTTACTTGGGTTAGGCCCTATCATATTTGAATTTCAGGATGAACATTTGAGAGATATACAACAGCAATGTATAGGCAGTTAAAAATTGCGTCCCATTGTATTGAGCTACAGAACTACAATTTTGTGATCAAATTGCAGTTTTTCTACATCTGTTGCTTTATAGATGGATATATCATTTTACTGGATTCTTGTGGATTGAATTGTGAGAGTTGGGACAATGGTTGGCTTTAGAAGGTTTGTCAGTTGTAATAAGCACATTTAGGGTATTAGTCATTCTCAATGTCTGTACCTGGCTGGTGATTTAGGTGTTAATTTTCTAATTATATTTTACAGTGTACATTTTAGGTTTTATGTACTGCTCTGTCTGAATCACATCTCACAATTTTTAAAAGAACAAAGGGGATGAAATTTATCAAAATACCACTTAAAATGGTAAGGAATTTTGTTGTGATTGATTGAGATATGGACTCAAAAGAGGTTCTCTTTTTTTTCTTCTTAAATTAGATAAAATTGGAATTATTAGACTTTTTTTTCCACATTAATGAGAGATTTTTGCTTCCAGAGATAAAGTAGGGATACTTTTCTCTATTCCTTCCAATATATACAACTAAACATTATATATAAAACAAACATTAGAAGACTTATAAAAGTAGAGAGAAGAAGGCATGTTGGCAAGGGACCTTGGGACCTAAGGAATGACATGGCTGTTTTCTTCCCTAATATATATACAAGATTTGGTGATAGAAAAGCTGACAACCTAGACATACCAACTGGTGTGGAAACCCATGATACAAGGATGTTTTCTGTAGCTAAAGGACGAGGAAAGAGGTAACCTAACAAGACAAAGAAAATTTTAGACAAACAATGCAGAAAAATTTGCTGGCAAACCCATCCCCTATAAGAAAAGACCAAGTATGGAGCTTAGAAGTCCACCTGCACCAGGCTGTACGAAAGCACTCCAGTCCCCCTGCTGCTGTGGTATCTGATCCATTATGGGTTTGGATTTGCATTCTCATTGAATGGCAGCAAGCGCCTCCTCTTCCTCCTCCTCCTCCTCCTCCCCCTGGTCTACCTTCTCGTCCTCTTTTTCACTGAATGGTGTTGGGGAAGCCTAGTGGAGAGGCAGGACTTTCATCAGTGCCCAGCTGCCACCAACCACTGAATGTGATTAGTGGAGACCTCATGGAGAGCTGAAACCCCCACCCTTGCCCAGCTGTACAAGGAGCCTCTTCTTCCAAGACATCAAGAGAGGCTGAAGGGAAAGCCTAGAATTCTACCCCACCTGCAAGTAATGAGAGGGCAACCTTTCCTGTCTTTGCCACAACAATAGCAATAATTTCAGGAGCAGAGCTACTGAGAAGATGAAAATGAATAGGATCCTGAGAACTACTGGGGTGAAGTTTTGTTTGGTTGGAGCAAGGATGGTTCTTACTTGTTCAGAAGGGTAAGAGACAGACAGAGGGACAGGAAGAAGAGGGAGAGAAGAAGAAATGAATATGGGAACAAAAATTGTCTTTATCAGAGTGAATTGGGTTGTCCTTTCATGTGCTCTGGAGGAGGAGTGATCAGTGTGAGGCAACTACTGGTTTATCAGGATATACTCACCATCGTTCTGCTCTACCAGCCAGTTAATCAGGTCACATTTCCCTGTGTGATCCCTCTCTACAATAGCTACCACGACTACAGATAAGGAATCTTGTAAAGATTCTTTAATGTTTCCAGATTCAACCACAGCTGCTGATTCTTGTTTTCTGTAGTATCCTGTAAATCCCCCCCAAAATCTCTCAGGGGTATATTAAACCACATGCCATCTTTTTTATACAAGACTATCCTGTATATCCAACTATGGATACCCCATAGTTTCTCAATAATAAGACTAGCACTGGGAGTTAGCACAGCTAACTGTGTTCATCATTTGCCTAATCTCAGTGAAACTGGTGAGGACCTATTATGTATTACCAACCTCAAAGACTTAACGTCTGTAACAATGCTGTCTATCATTTATTGAATCCCCACTGTGTCAAGTCCTGGTCTGGGTGACTTACATACATGATCATATTAACTCTTACAAAACTCTGAAGATTAAAGATGCATATTCTTCTTTAGTAGATAAAGTAAATGCAGTAGGAAAAGGTCGAAAATTCTGTACAAGATTATATATAGTGAGATGCAAAATCCAGAAGTTAAACACACATCTCTCTATTACCGTATTTCTTTCTGCAAAAACTTACTTGGAATAAACTGTTTAAAAACTTTTTTTTAAGTCCCATAAGTCCTTTCATTTTTTCAAACCAGTCTTTGTAATACATTAGTGATCTGAATAGATGCTGCTATTTCTTTGTGCCTGCCAGTAATCCTACAAACCACTAAGAAGTTTCCAGACTAATCAATATTTACATGTCTCATCAAGGAATTCAGTTCACTTCACATTTTGTGAAGAGTGTATAACCTTGGCATCTAGACTTAATTCATGTTTCTGCTCTCCTTTTCATCAGATATTTGATGATTGGTTTTTGTGACCAGATACTGTGCTCCATTTTGGGATACAAAGATGAACAAGATACAGTCTCTGCCTCCAAAGTGCCAGAAAAACTAAAAATTCTAGAGATAGTTTCATCTGTGAGTAACAGAAAAATCCCAGCAAACTGTGGCTTAAAGAAGATGAAAGTTGCATTTGTGGTGGTGGTGGTGTTTAAACTCTCACATAATATTCCAGAAGTAACTAATCCTGGACTGATATTAAGAATCTACTTGAGTCAGTAGGCACACAGGGCTCTTCACAAAGCACTTCGCAACCTGGATTTCGTAGTCTTCTACTTAGGAACCTGAGAAGGATATCAAAATCAAAATTGAAAGTAATTGTTGGTGTTCTTAACCACTTGGGATATGTACCGCTGTATCAGTGGATTGCAGAATGTGTATGAGTGAAAGGAATTTGGAAAGTCCACTTCATCCAAGTGCTCAACCTTCAGGAATCACAAAATCATCTGCTTCCCTATCTCTTCCCCATCTCAGACCCTGGAAGGCTTTCACAAGACCGTTTCTTTATGTAACTTTCACCATTGGATTAGGGTCCTTAGTACAAGTAAACAATAGCAAAGTTTAATTATTTCACCAGCTAATACCTTAGGTAGCAGTATGGTTATAGAAGAGTTTTCCATTTTTTTTTCAATTTGCTACTTGCTCTTATAGAAAGCTATCCAGTTTGATGAGTAATCAATATTTATATAAAATAATTAGGATATATAGGTGGACAAAGATAGCCACCAAATCATCTCCTTAAGATTTTACATATCTGCTTATTGGAAATATTTTTTACACAATGGTTCCATCCAATTCAATATCTTTTTTCCCTTCCACTACCCACTCAAATATGCTAGGTTCCAGGACCTCTGGCCTCCCAGAGGAGAAGATGTGGACATGCTAGATGGGGTGGTTAGAAAGGTCTCTTTGAGGTTACATGTAAGCTGAGAACAAAGGCAGATAACTATTTGAGTAGTGGGGTGGTGAATATACCTGAATATAATTTAGGAAATACAGTTTCCTGGTGGTTAGCCATGAGCTCAGAAAAAAGAGCAGAACAGACAAATAAGCATGGGGGAAGAAGTAGTAGTTACTAAATTTGTAACATTAATAAATATTATATTCATTGTGATATTGACCTTAGAGGAATAACAGAGTATAATTCATGAATACATAGGTTTGAGGCCAAGGTGTTTGTTTTCAAACTATATTCTAACGTTCTATTATTCTGCAATCTTGAGCAATTTACCCAACTTCTTTCTCTTGGTTTTCTCATCTATAAAATGGAAATAATAATAGCACCAGTCTCTCAGCACTTCATGAGAAATGAGTTAATACCTTTAAGGTACCTGGAACATAGCAATTAAAATATTTTCTGAGTCCTAAAATCATCATTTGAATCCCTGAACTTGGACATGCTTGAGATGAGGGCTTCACCTGTACTACTAGGATATCTGCATCAAATAAACTCTATTTTTGGTTCTCTCAATTTAGATCCTTAAAAAATATATATATATATATTTTCTTCATTATTAGGGGTAAAAGTGAGCTCACAACTCAACCTGTCTGGATAGATTACTTTAATAAATGAAACACAGGGAGCCTAGAATAAGAATGAGGGCCTTTAATTCTGTATAGCTTAATGGAATGCCTGGGTACATCCTAGAATATATTAAGCAGGTAATCAAAAAGTATTGACAATGTCCCTTGAGGGATGGGAGAAAAAATATGGACCTATTAAACTTTACCATCAGGTAATCCCCTGACACTGTGTCAAACTTTAAGGACACCCAAATCAATAGGCCAAGTCTTTGATCTTGAGGTTTACTCTTGTAAAGCTTATGTAGGTAGCAGAGAAGCTTAGCCAACTTATAGGTATTCCTGAGAGTTACTTCTCGAGGACCTCTTCTGTTGCTCAGATGCGGCCTCACTCTTTGTAAGTCCAACTCTGAAAGTGAAATCATTGCCCCCCACTCCATATATGGGACAAGATATCCAAGGGTGAAAGTCTCCCTGGCAGTGTGGGAAATAACTTCCAGGGATGAGTCTAGCCCTGGCACCATGGGATCAAAATTCCATCCTGACCAAAAAGGGGAAAAACTGTAACTAATAAAGTACTAGTGGCTGAGAGAGTTCAAATAGAGTCAAAAGGCTACTCTGGAGGTCACTCTTATGCAAGCTTCAGTTAGACATTGCTACCTGTTATAACTTGCCAAACCACAACCAAAACCATTCCTGCCAATCCTGAAGACCACCTAGGGCAATATATAAGATCCTACAAAGGTTCCAGGCACTAGGGTAACTTTCCAGAAACCTACAACCTCCAGATGAGTCCCTGGACCAGATAAATCCTGAAACCTAGAGGGCCCAGCCTCTTCGAACATCAGCTTGTTCCATCTCCCTGCCCCATAGTAGTGACAGCCCCTTCCAACATGAAAAAGAATGACCAAGGTCCAAATACCCCTAAAGAGTGAGATAGAAAGATCAAAGGTGACGGTGGAGTTATACAGAGAAGGTAGGGTTAAACGAATATGATGGTTGAGTCATTAAATTGATATTTATTTTAGTCTCCAGTATCTTAGAGTAGCTAGAAGTAAAAACCTAAAATTGTGGAGTTGTAACCCATACCAAAGTCTGAAATCTGTTCTACGACTAATTGTGGTGCTATACTTTGTAATGTATTGCTTTTTTGTATATATATGCTATTTTTTAAAAAGAGCAAAAAGTCAATGTGATGATAAAAAAGTATTTATTCCTTTTAGCCTCCTATATTCTGGAGCAGCCAGAAGGACAAATCCAAGATGATGGTATCATAGCTCTTGACAAACTCTGGGATCTGTCCTGGAACTTGAAGAGTGCTTTGAAAGCTATTGCTTTTTTCTTTCTTTGCTTTGTATATATGCTATATTCAACACAAAATTTTTTTTTTAAAGCCAGGAGAGCAATTATATATGATTGGGGTGGGGGAGGAGTTATTAATTTGTAGGAGGCACAAGAAAGCTTCTGGGGTAGTGATAGTTTTCTTTTTCTTGATCTGGATAATGATTCCTGGGATATGTCTATTTATTGATATTTCACTGAATGTTCACTTTTGAGATGAGTACTTTGCTGTTCTCATATACTTTAAAAGTTAAAAGAATCTCTGGCAGAAGTCCTTATATTAATAAAAAGTCTACATGAGGTTTTAATTGTAAATCCACTGTCTCAAACAAAAGTAACAGGAAAACATGCTTCAAACTGGTGCCTGTTCTATGTCAACAATCGAGAAATAGAATTCAGAGACTCTTGGAAAATCACTGGACTATTTAAAGCACCATATAAGGTTAAGATTCTTACCTAAACTATCTGGAAAATAAGTTTAGATTGAAAAATAACTAGTTGGTATGTCAATGGATTTGGGGCTATATTCAACTCTAATCTGAGAGAAATTGGCAAGGACATACTGATTCTGTCTTGCCTGTGGCCTTCCTTACTTTCTGTCTGATTAATTTTCTGCAGATAATAAAATCTAAAGTTGATTTCCACATTTCTTCATGAATAAAAGTTTAGGGTCAATTTGAGGACAAAATTTAAAGTTTTTTTTCCTGCTAATATAGTGAAAATGAAAGTAAGAGTAAGGCAGGACTATTTCAAAATAGGACTTATGGAAAGAAATCAGCAGCTTTTTCTTCTGACCAATACAACCTATTGCTATGTCAGAGAACCAAAAATAATTCCAAGTCAATGGAATGTTTTTGTGAACTTTGTACATAAAAGAATTGAATATTTTGCCTGCCCTCCAAAATCTATTACAGTTAAAATTATTGTCTGTAGATAGTATTGGAAATGTTAATATGTTAAATGTTAAATAAAGTTAGTATGTCTGTAGATAATTATCTATAGGTAGATTTGGACATGTTGGTTGAGAATTATTAATTCATGGTGTGTATAGTATTTTTGAAAAAGCATTTTTATTTCTGGAAAACCTAATTGATCAATAATGTATGTAGAGAAATATACCAGTATGTATAATTCAAAATTAACAACATTTTTAACTCACTGAAGGGATTATAATTACACTTTATTTTTATAGTTTTCTGTGTGTTATATCTTTTCAACAATTGTGAATCACATATAATCATAGAAATGCACATACATAACAATAACATATTTTCTACTTTTGAAAAATATTAACACTCTGCCTGAAAAACTATTCCTGGTTTTTTAAAAAATGATCATCTTGAAGGTGATCTAAAACATAAACCTTTTGGTTCTAAAGATGCTTAGCTATTTTATATGGTTTCAACATTTGGTCTACGCAATGTATACAGATATATAGACTGTAAGGGGGGGAGGCACCATTGTGAAATTTTTGTTAATTTTATGTACACTGACTCCTTCCTCTAGTGCCAAAAAAACCTTTGGCCTAGATTTTTCCATTGTGAAGACTTAATTGGCTCAATGCTATCTTAGAGTCAATCTATAAATGCTTGGAAGTAACCAGTGCAGGGATAGTGGTTTTAACTCTGCCATACCACACAACCTTCAGCAGTTCTAAAATTAGATTATAACAATAACAGACACCACTTGAGCTACATAACAAGTCAGTGAGAAGGATGAAAAAGGAAGTCATGAGTGTGTAGATAAGTGGTTAAGTGAAAAGCAGGTGCACAATTCAGCTCCATTTTAATAACCGTCCTTCTATTGCACAACCTTTAGTAAGGTGTAAATGGATTGACTCCAAGTAAAAAAACAGCTGCTTGATTCAAGTTCCTCATATGTAAAATAGGAGCTTGCATCCTTTTGTGGGTGAAGTTCTTCAGGTGTTGAGGGGATGATATGCAAGCTCTCTACTCTGCCTGCACCATGTGGAGGCAGACACATGGCACCCAGGCCCCTCGAAGTACAGCCACTGCCAGTGTGCTGTGCATAGCACATACCACAATACCCTGCGGCTTCTGTACAACCCAAGTCTCATGGCCATCAGACCAGCAGGCAAGACGGTCAGTACAGCAGTTCGCATTTGATTGGTAGGACCTACTATTTCCTTGGTTGTTTGAACCCATCTTTATTTTGTGAGTCTGACTAACAAGAAATCCCTCCACAGTGCGATTGTCTTTATATAAAATCAGTACTCCAGATAGTAGATTGGCTTAGGGTTTAATTTTTGAGTGCAAAAATCAACCCGCAATGTATGCCCTATAAATGTATCAGTGATGGATTAAAAATGGTTGCAAATTTATTGCTGCTCCTCCTATGGAGGAGAGATTCCATTTCTTCTTGCATTGAACCTGGACCCTGTAATTTATTTTGATCAATAGTACTCAGCAGAAGGTGTGTGGTGCATAAGACTGGCTCTTAAGAGATCTGTGGCTTCTGCCTTTGCTTCTTGGAACACTCCCTCTTGGAAGCCAGTTTTAGCCTGGCATGTTGTGAGGATGCCCAGGCTAGATACACTGAGAGGGAGCAATGCCTCTTGGAAGTGCCTCAGGTGTCAGGCCTGTGCATGAAAAACCCTTTTGGGGTTTTCCAGAACAGCTCAGTCAGTAGCTGAGGAGAGAATGACCACTCTGGAAACATGGTACGGGACTGAGCACAGCGGCCAGAGCTGTCCATATGTCATGGTCCCCAGTAGATTTGACTGGGGAATCTTCCTGCCTCTGAGGGTAATGTATCCACATTTCAAAAATAAAATGGTAAGAAGATATACATTGCTGCCCCATCCCTGACTATCCTGTAGGTAATCATCTTTATTAGGTATTTTTATCTTCCCAGTGTTTCTTTATGCAAGCACAAGCAATAAAAAAATCTATTTGTACACATACTGACTTTAAATGTAATTTATTGAGATATATTCACACAGCATAGAAATCTTCTGAAGTACGTATTCATTGGTTCACAGCATAATCATCTGGATGTGCATACAGCCCTGTGGTCAAATTTAGAACATTTTCATTACTCCAGAATATAAATAAAATTAAAAAAAAAAACCTAATCCTCCCATATTCCTTATCCTCCCCTATTATTAACCCACTGTGTTGGTGTGGTACATTTGTTACTGCTGATGAAAGAGTATTAAACTATTTCTGTTAACTGTGGTCCATAGTTTGCAATAGGCACATTTTTCCCATATGCCCCTTTATCATTAACTTCTTATAATAATATGTACATGCATTTTTTATAGATGAAAATAATCTCTTACTTCCCTCTTACTTAAAAGCTGGCAAACTATTCATTGTATACACTACTCCCCAATCATCCTTACCTCCTTTTTCATGTCTTCATGTAGTTGCCTCCTGCAATGAATAGGGTTGACCTGTGAAAAGAATCTTGCAGAAATGGCAGCTATGACATATTAATTAGTAAAGCTATGGATATTAATTAACAAAGAAATTTATATTAGTTCTCTGTTGCTGCTGTAACAAATTACCACAAACTTAGTGATTTAAAACAGCACAAATTAAAGGTCTTACAATGAATGTCAAAAGTCTTACAGAGTTAAAATTAAGGTATTAGCCAAGCCGTGCTCCTTCTGGATGCTCTGAGGGAGAATGTTTCCTTTCCTTTCTGCCTTCTAGAGGCTGCATGCCTTGCCTTGGCTCATGCATCCTTGCACCCTCTTCAAAGCCAGAGCAACTTCAGATATCTCTCTCTGACTCTGATGCTCCTGCCTTCTTTTGGGGGGTTTACACTGACCCACCAGAATAATACAAGATAATCTTCCCAACTCAAGATTCATAACATTATCATACCTGAAAATTCCCTTTGCTATTTATGGTAACATATACCAAGGTTTCTAGAATAAGATGTGATTATCTTTGGGGGTATTATTCTACATGCCACAAATGCTTGAACTTCACTCTAAAACTCTCCCATTAACAACCACCATGGTGTTGCTGGCATTTTTTATTTCAACTTGCCAAAAGAAAAAGAAAAAAAATTAATTATCTTGCTACAGCTGCCACTTTTACTATCACCACATATTGGGTCTGTGTTTATTTAATTTGCCAACATCTTTAATTTTTGTCTGTCATTTACATTTATTATATACCTATTTTAAAGTGTGTTATATATTTTTCCTTCACCTTTCTAGTGATAAAATCCTCCAGGTTTTAGCTGGCAGGCAATTATGCCCCAAATTACATTTGCCAGCTATTCTCAAGGCTAGGTATGGTCATGTGAATAAGTTACAGCCAGAGGGGATGTGAATTGAAGGATTGTGTACATCATTGTGGTTTTTACCTGTAAGAAAACTTCTTTTCCTCTCTTTTATTTTCTCCCTTCCCACTGTCTGGCACTTGAATATGAATGTATTGTGCTTTATTTCACTTGACAGGTGAAGGCAACATCCCAATGGATGTTGGAGCCCTAAGATAGAAGAAACTTTGGTCCCTGAACGGTCTCATGGGCTGGAACCACCCAATTCCCTGGACCACCTAACAGCATGATCATTTTCACAAGAGAAAAATGAATTTCTATCTTATTTCAGCATTACTTGACTCTGTTCAGACAACTGAACCAATATTCTGTTTACCATATTATTCTCATATAATCTGCTTATTCTATGAAATGAACTTCAGAATAATTCTTTGAAATTTCCCAAAACTTTTAGGTAAGATTTCAATATAAATTTTAATATTATATTTAAAAATCTTTTTAGGAAGAATTTATAGCTTACAAGTAATGAGTCCTAATTTAAAAATTTGGTAGGTTGTTTCTATTCAGTCAAATTAAGGGAGCCAGCATGATCTAGTGGTTAAAAGTCAGGTTTTATTTATATTTTAGAATTTAAACTAGCTTTAATATTAGCTTTTGGTTTTATTGCCTCTTGAAATAATATCTCCTACACATTTTGTAATTTTAGAGTGTATGTCTAACTTACTTGTAATTCTGTATAACGTCAGTATGTGTGCATCTTTCATGAATGACGGGGGAAAAGGATGTATTTTCTCTTCATCATGTAAAGCGAAATACACAGAAACAATAAAAACTGTATTTCAAAGATTCTCAAAAATTCCTTTTTCCGTACTTTTGTTTATCTGAAAATGAAATGCATCTTCCAACTGACAGCATGTTATTCATTCTTTCAGTCAATAATTATATGCTGAGAGCCTATTGTGATCCAAACTCTATTCTAAAAGATGCAGGTACAGCAATAAATAAAATACTATCATACCCATGATTCTGCTGGGGACAGACTGAACATAAACAAAAAGCTAGTAAAATATTCAGTTTGTGGTCTATAATAAGTTCCCTATGGGGCAAAATTAAGAAGATAGAGGGGATAGGGAGTGCTGGGAAAAGGGTGGGCAATTTTAGATACACTAGTGAGACAAGACTTCACAGAGAAGGTGATGTCTAAGCAAAAATCTGAAGGAGATGAGCAAGAAAGCCTATCTTAAAGCCTACCTTAAAGAATAATGATCTTGCTAGAGGAAGCAACTAGTGAAAATATAACTAATCAGAACAAAGACTCCATGTTCCAAAACAAGTGGGCCAGGGTGGCTGGAACAGAGTGAGTTAAGAAGACAATAGTAGGAAATTAGCTCAAAGAAATAACAGAAGCCCGATCATGCAGGCCGGAGATGTCCTTGCTTTTCATTGTAAATGATATGGGATATCATTGGATAAATTTTGAGTGGTAAAGTGATATGATCCTGGTTTACTGTTTGCCTTTTTTTTTTTACACGTGATTTTGTGAGATAGAGTCATGCCATATAATCATCCGAAGTATACAATCAGTGGCCCACTGTATGATCATGTAGTTGTGCATTCATCACTACAATCAATTTTTGAACATTTTCATTACTCCAAAAGTAAAAATAAAAATAGGAATAAAAATAAATATAAAATAGAGCGCACAGAACGACTCATACCCCTTATCCCCTCCTATTTCCATCCATTTTTTTCTTTATTTTCTTACTCATCTGCCCATATACTGGATAAAGGGAGCGTCAGTCACAAGGTTTTCATAATCACATGGTCACACTGTAAAAGCTATATGGTTATACAATCATATACAAGGCTATTGGATTACACGTCAGCAGTTTCAGGTATTTCCTTCTAGCCATTCTAATACACTAGAAACTAAAAGGGGATAGCTACGTAATGCATAAGAATAACTTCCAGAATGACTTCTCAGCTCTATTTGAAATCTCAGCCAATGACAGTTTGCCTTTTTTACTTTTCAAAGACTAAGCCCATTTCTTAACTTTCTGAAAACTTGGTGTGTGTGCTGTTTATTTTCTAGTGAACTAATTTATATTTTCTTAGCTTTTTAAAGCCCTGAATAAGTGTTTGCTACAGATTGATGACCCCTGAGGAATCTCTGGTCAGAAAGTTAGTATTTAATGCTTTTCCTCCTTCCAGATCATATGGACATAGTTTTCCTCTTGTCAAAGGAAGTTTAAAGGGCAGGCCACAGCGGCTTAGCAGGTAGAGTTCTTGCCTGCCATGCTGGAGACTCAGGTTCGATTCCCGGTGCCTGCCCAGGCAAGAAAAAAAAAGGAAGTTTAAAGCAAATCTATAACTTAAATAAGGGGAGATGTCATATTTTAGACTAAAAATAATTCACAATAGAAGCACTATGAAGATCAGAAAGTATAAACCAGCTTTTGGTCATTCTAGGGAATTTTCGGCGTTTACTTGCAGTGCCTCTTCTTATAATTTTGCACTCAGTGACCTTCCTTAGTCCTGTGAGATCTAAATATTTGAGGATGACAGAGAGACAGGAAAGCTGGTGGGGAGGAACATGTTTGGACCACTGGTGAATGCAACATGGTCTTTGGACGTTTATAAAAGAAAAAGATGATCTTTATTTTTCCTTGGAGATACAATAGAAAATGCATTGGATTAGAAATCTGAAGCTATGAACATGGTCTATAGTCTAACAGCACCAAGCTGTAGAAACTAAGATACATTTTGCTGAGTCTCAGGTTTCTGTAAAATCTGTTAAGATGGATAGAAGTAAAATCAATATTGAATGAGTACATAGAATTGTTTTTTTCAGCCATAACATTTGTTTGCACATTAAAATGTATTTTATTTTCTCCTATATGAATTGAATGGCTTGCAAAGGTAATTATAGAGTATTATCAGACAAATGCCCAGTCAAATATGCTGTGGTTGTATCTCTATCTTCTGAAATGTCCATTCAAATCTAAAAATACAGTTGAGTAACAAACCAGACCTTTCCTATGGGAAGTTCAGAATTAACAAAAGTCTCCAAAGAAATTACAGAAGAACAGACATTAGCATGTATCTGCATTTCTTCTATAAAGTAAGCTATATTTTCAGCAATTAAAAAAATCCATGCTCCTATAATATAACTAACTTGGAAATTCCTTATAATTGTATGGGAGACAATAGGATTTTGTGTAATGTTTCCATAATTTTAAAAACCTTACTGTACTTAGAAAAAACAACAAAAGAAAACCAAAAAAAATCTAATAAAATGTGCTTTATCTACTGATTTAAAGTAATTCTTAATCTCTTTAAGGAAAGTCAGAAGGCTTCCCTATAGATGTTCAGTAATTGAGGAAAAATTAAGTAATAAGGACAGTCTTGGTTTTCAAAAATTTTATGTATGTTTATGGTTAAAGTGCGAACAGATATGTTTATATAATACATAAGTTTTTTTAAATCAGTAGGGGTTTATGGTGGATTGAATTGTGTGCCCCAGTCTGGATATGTTCTTACTCTTGGTCTGCATCCTGGTAGGGGGATATTCATTGTAAATAAGATCTCTTCAACATGTTACTTCTGTTAATTTGTGGTCCCACTGAATCAGGTTGGATTTTAATATGAATTATTGGAATCCTTTACAGGTAGAGTGAAACTCAGAGCAAGCCAGAAAAGGCCACTATGCACATTGCCATGTGACAGAAAATTCAAGGACCAAGGGTCACTGGCAGGTAGCCCCAGAATGCTACAGTCTTCTGAGAAAAATATCACCCTGCTGACAGCTCAATTTTGGACTTCTAAGCTCAAAACCATGAGCCAACCCACTATTTAAGCCCATTCATTGCATGGTATTTGTCACAGAAGCCAGGAAACTAAAACAAACATGAATGCAAGAATTGAGATCATTTAACTCTAGCATCATAAGTCAGTACAAAATTAAATTAGCCCCATCAAATTTTTGGCATGCTATATAGCATCATTTGTACTATGCCTTCATAAGTTTGAAAAGACTCTAAACCTGGAATACACAGTGTTTTAGACTAGAGTCAATCATTTTAAGTGCTGAAATATCCTATTTAAGTTATGCCCTGTGTGAGGGTAAAGAAGAAAGGGAAAGTGTCTATTGTAGCCCTTCAGCCCCCTGACACATTTTCTATTTCATACTAGTAATTCCTTTCATCTCCTGAAGGATCTGAATTTCATTTTGTGGTTATTTGCTTTTATCTTGGAATGTCTCCATCTAGATTGTCTATTAACAGTGTCCATGAATCATATCATTGAACAGCTTCCACCCATTTGGGCACTGTACATTATCTCTACGAAGAAGCTAATTTAGTTGTCTTTACCATTGGTTCTTACCTTTGATGGCACTCAGCACACACCCACTTGGCAGGAGTGGGCCCAACTCAGCCCAAGGCTTTGGTCAAGTTCTATTTGACTTGTCCATGTGGTAAGATCACTTTCAATCTCCTTAGATAGATGTGGAAAACCAGAGAAGTGGCATTGAAACAGAAAAGAAAGCATCTCCTGATGGAACCAACCCAATAATACCCCAAAACAAGGCAGTGATAAAATGCCTTTTATTATATAACTCATACTCTCTTTAAGGAAGTGAGCATCACTTAAACTATTGGACTGTTGAGAAATACAACTTACCAATTACAATTACCATAACTTTATGACTCTCTATAGAAGTTTGATATAATAATTATAAAGGTCATATAAATGATAATTGTCTTAAGTATCATAGTTTTTCATTCCAGGTCTATGTACACTGAAGGTGAGCAAGAACAGGAAGCGCTGATATTTGACTCTTAAAGTAAGGTACATGGATCACTGCCTCGCGAGCTGGCGATCCTCTGGAACTGCTCGAGCTGATTTTGAAGTCTTCTTTGTTCTTCTTCTAATTGCCGTTTCAGCATTTCAGCCTGTTGCTAAAGAGTGATAAAGAAAATTAGAGATTAGCAAAAAGCAATCTCCTAACCATTGGGAAAAAGTCCAAACCATTGACTTTTCCTTATTTATTTTAGTCCACCAGTAGCAACAGATGCTCTTTGAATTCTTCTTTTCTGTTCATGCCAATTTTACCTTTCACTGTTGGGTTTTCTACTTCTATAATTATTCACCCTTTATCTCTTTCTCTAGCTCCAGAAACATCATTATCTCTTAATCTCTGAAATGTTGGGGCCCCCAGAATTACATCCAGAGGTTCTCTTTTCCCTCATTCCATACAATGTCTTTCAACAATCGCAGTCACCTTTGTACTTCAATTATCATTTATATACAGATGAATGTAATTTATTATCCTAAGAACCTTATCAAACAACAGGGCTTCTAGGTGGGTATACAAAATCAGGTGAAGTATCTGAGACTTGGATAAGGGATTTGTTCCAGATCTACAGTTTTGGTGGAAGAAGAAGAAAAGAGCAAGGAAATCTAGGACCCCAGGTTGACCATACTGCCCCTTTAAAGCAGAACTGCAATCTCAAAAAGTGTCTTGTCATGGCACCTGGAAAACTAATCACCTATAGGTAGATTGGTCACCTGGGGGTAAAGGGTAGTGTGCCCTTTGTCTCATGAAGATGCTCACATAGGTAGTTCACATAAGATTTGCAGAAGCAAAAATCTAGCTACCCCACTTACTAGGGAAGATAGTCTTGATAATTTTATAGGCTGTGTGCTTTTGGCATTTATGGTTACCTCTTTGGAATTTAATTATTCTCATCTAAAAAGTGGGGACACAACAGCTCTGCTCCACAGTGAATAATTAGATGAGGAAATGCATGTAAAATACTTTGTTCAGTATTTGGTAAATAAAAACTACTTCTTACTGAGTGATGATAATAATAAGGAACTGGATAAAACAAAATCCATAAGTTAAAGTCTTCAGAAACCAACTCAAGGACAAGGGCAGTAACTTGAAATTAATTTAAAGGTGATCTATGAACCCAGCAAAGGACTGTTCTGAGTAATTAACAAATTAACAGAAAAGACTGCTTAATACCATGGGCTAGCTATATAGTAAATAAATAGATGACAGTCATCTGTGTATAATGATAATTGAAGTTAAAATGTAAAATGTGACTAAGATTCATTTATACTCAACAAATTATAGTGCTTATTCTGTCTCAGATGCTACTCTAAACACAAATATTAACTCATTTAACGATCAAAGCATCTCTTTATAATAGGTATTGAAGTCTCCATGGTACAGAAGAGGAAGCTGAGGCACAAAAGGGGTTAGAATAACTTGCCCAAATCAGGTATTTTAATAAGTGGTGGAGATGGGAGTCATATGCCGGCAGACTGGCTCCAGAGTCCTCCCCTGAACTGTGATATTAGCCCTTTTGTCCTTGCTTCATGAGCTCAGCATTACAGAGAGGAGAAAGAAACCGATGAATACCTGGTGTCGAAGTTCCCGGGCCCTCTGTTCCTCTGCTAGCCTGCGCTGTCTTTCCAGCTGCATTTGTCTCACTTGTTCCTGATGGATTCTTTCCCTCTCTGCCATCATTTGCTGGTTCTTCCTTTGCAGCTCTTCCAACCTTCGTGCTTCAGCCTGGGCAGCCAATGCTCTCTCATGGGCCTCTGTAGAGAAAGAAGAGAAAGACAAACCTCACTAGGATTAAAATGTCCCTTCCTTCTGCCTCCCACTCTTTTTGTTATGGGTGCTACTTCATAGAGAAAATTTCCCTGCAGTCTTTTTTTTTTTTTTCTTTTCTGGTAACCATACTACAGCTGATTGTACACTCAGATATGGCCTTGGGAGCTAAGGAGCATCTTTGCCATTTTGTTCTAGTTGAATATCCTGGGTGGGCCAGCCCAAAATAATTGAAAATTTGTAGACATTTCTGGTTTACATGACTCTTCCATTTTGTTCTCACCTTCTTCTTCCTTTTTCTTTTTTGTGAGAGCCAGGTCCATCTGTAGAATTGCATCACTCACCATCTCCTTGGACTTTAAATATTTCTGCAGAGTTTCCTCAGCCTAGGAACCCCCAAAACATGAAAGTAAAAGTAGGAAATGATGATCAGGGATGTTGTAAACAGCTGTATTTCTTTGTCTTCCCAGCATCTTCTCCTTCCCAGAAGTGCTCTGCCTGCACCTGGTGGATCTGTCAATTAAGCATCTCCTGTCTCAGGGGTGGTCCCCACACTGGGTCAGCCAATCACGGCACCCAAGGCTGCTAGATACGAAGGATTTGTTCACAGGTGGGGAAACACCACACTTGGGTCCTAAAAATATTGATATGGCTGCCAGGGGAAGAAAGAAGTCTCTCCCCTGAGTGTATTAAGGACTCATTAAATTGGAGTTGTTAGTGTCGTCTTGGCTGCCATGTGGGGTGAGCCCTTCTGAGAAGCCAGTAGCGAGGAAAATGGAATAGAAAACATGAAGGGGAGAGAGAAAGGTTGGAAGGGGAAAAAACAATGCCAATAATTAAATTCCTGGATGTAGCTGGGCTTGAAGCTAAATTAAAATCTTTTACTTTGAGTTAATGTAAGCTAATGAAGGTTTTTTTCTTAAATTAGTTTCAACTATTGGGATTCTGTCCTACGTAACCAAGGTGGTCCTCTTGTTTTAAGTGGTTGCAATAAAAGTCTGGTGATTATGCTGACAGTTGAATTTAATGCTGTGACTATCATGAGAGTATAAATCCTGTTCTAGGAGCGCCAATATTAGGCAAATAGTAGGTATTCTAAGTATGCTTATCGAATGAAGGAGTAATGGCTAAGCAAAGATATGGATCTCATCTGTGTGTCTTTCCCCCTGTTCTTGCTGTTATGAAAGGTGTTCCCACCTGCCCCCAAGCCCAACTCCCAGCAGTTCCCCACAGTTAATAAAGCTAGGATACCTGGATTCCCTTTCTGGGCTTTCGATAGTACTCTGCCTTCAGCTTTTCTGTCTTCTGAATGAAGAGTAGATGTCCTCCTGGTTTAGAATAAATTCCCTCCTTCACTTCTCTTTCTAGAGAACTGAAAATATCCTGAAGTAAAGCTGAGCAGTGATCTGATGATGCTTTCAAGTTCTGTTTACAAATGTCATCTTGTTTTGCATCTAGACTGGCCTTCAAAAAGGCAAAGGCCCACAGAGAAGATATTAGAAACAATTCAGTACTCTGGAAATGATCCTTAAAAAATAATCTATATATTTTTCTAGAAACTTAGAGAAATACAAGCAAGACTATATTCCTTCACCCAGACCCTGACAAGTTCCAAGAATGTTACTCTATAGAAAAATGATATTTACTTTTGGGTTTCAAATCTCCTGGAACCTTTTCTGCTGCTATTTCTGCTTTAGATGTAATGTTCAGGTCATAGATCTCTAAATTTATGCCTTTATTTTAATCATAAGCTACTATTTTGCAACATTCTTAGATTCCTTATTATGCTGAGCCTAGGATTTCAAATGAGGTCAATAATGAATTAATTGTAGTACCACATAATGCTGCACTGGTTTTCAATGTCTTTAATTTCTTAGCTTTTGGCTGGAATAATACCAACTTAGTTTACTAAGCCTGGATACACAATCTTTTAGAAGATCCAACTGACAATTTTGTGTTCTTGATTAATAAAAAGGATAAATTCATACTTCATAAATGCAACTCTTTAAAGGAATAAGATTTTTTTTTAATTGAGTCATGGAGTAACAAGGTAAAGGTGAGTTATGTGTCTGTGAATATTTCAGAGTCTATAGGGCCTAGAGTAGTTATATTTACATATATAAATTATATGTATATGTAGTGATATCTTCGCTACCCAAGGGATTATCATTATTTTCCAGTCCAGTAAGAACTGCTTCTCTTTGGTCCCATTTTTTCCCTTCAACTGACCCTAATCTCCATGAACTAGAACACAAAAACTTGCCTCTAATTCCTTCTGGAACTTCTGGTCCACATCCTTGAAAGAGTTCTTCATGAAGACTTCGATGGCTTCTCTCTCACTGGCCCTGTGCAGGTCCAGCAGCTCCTGGAGGGTTTCCGTGGGCAGCTGCACCTTCTGGCCCATCTGCTTGTCGTAGTGGGCAATGGCCTTTTGTACTGCAGCTGAATTCTCTATCTGGGCCAAGGCCAGGATTGTATTCTTCATGCAGGGCATAGCCCCATTGCTGATGGCATTGACGTAGGTCAGTACCAGGTTCTCTAGACCTTCGTTGAGAGAAGAAATGCTTGTATTATTTGCATAATACAAGAAAGAAAGAGGACATACTGTCTACCGAGTGCATTGCCTGAACTTTGTTTACTGTTTTAGTTTGCTAAGGTTGCCAGAATGCAACACACCAGAGATGGATTGGCTTTTATAAAGGGGATCTATTTAGTTACAAATTTACACTTCCACAGAGGAAAGGCAGCTAGCTTTCATCTGGGTTTCTCTGTCACATTGAAAGCATATGGCAATGTCTGCTGGTCTTTCCTCCTGGCTTCTAAGTTCAAATGGCTTTCCCCAGGGTGATTCCTTTCTGCATCTCCATATGTCTGGGTCTGTGTGGGCTCTGAGCTCCGAGCTGAGTTGTGCTGAGCTGCTGAACTCTCTTCTGATCTCTCCCTTTTAAGACTCCAGCTAATTAAATTAAATGTCACTCATTGTGGAAGGCACTCAGCTTAGCCAACCACAGATGTGATCAACATAGATAAATTTCACAGGCTGATAATTTAAGTCCACAGCAACAAAATAACTGGACACCTGGCCAAGTTGACACTTTTTGCTTGGGCCCAACTTCCCTCAATTGTGTAACAATAATTTATGGAGTTCTGAGACTTAGAGCCCTTAAGAAAAAAATGGACCAAGAAGTCTGCTTAGACTTCTTTTAAAGTTCTCAACAACTTGGGGATCTGCTTGTTTAACGTTTGTACTGACTAAACTCCATTTCGATAAGGAAGATATCTGTCTTGCTCACCTTGTGCCTACCACAGGCTATAATGTATAATAAGTACCGAATATATTTCTGACATTGGAAAGAGAATCTTATGAATGTCTTTTATTCTTTACATTGACTTAGGAAGGAATATCTTTTAAAAGGAACTCACGAGGTCCATTGACCTTGATCTCTCCTGAAAGAGTCTTGGTCTTTGAATGGCTGTAGATGTAGGAAGAGAATTCTGCAATTTGTTGCACAAATTCTGGATCCAGCTCATCGTCTTTCAGTGTCTCGAGGACGGCAAGTTTCTTCCGATGACTGGGTGAGTTGAAGATAAAGCATTTCTTTTTTGGAAAGAACTTCTGTATACATAGACGGGGCAAATTGGAATTTTGAACATATTGGTCAGTACCTGGAGGAAGAAAAATAAGATTTATTTAGCATAGCATTTATTTTATTTTAATCTGCTTCCTCAAAAAAAATCCCTTCCACCCAATGTTATTTATTGCAATATATCCTCACAAATTCTAAGCAAAAAGATAAAAGATAACTAATCAGGAAAAGAGAAAAAGAAGAACAATTTGCTGCAAGAACAAGAAGGAATACAATTTAATAGTGGTTTTATTAGGTCATTATAAATTAATAATATTAATTATTTATTTGGTGGGATAACCAAGTAGTAAATATAGGAAATTATAAATTTAACCACCTACACACAAAAAAAGACAATTTCTTTTGTTTCTTTTCTCCCTCTTTACAAAATACAAGCTCATGTTACCTTCCTTTGGCCTCAGTGAAATCTCCAAGTACTCATCTTCAGTTATGAGCTGTCCATCTGCTTCCAGCTGTAGGTAGAAGTCTCTCAGAATCCACACTAAGTCTGGAAAGTTCTCAGAGTTAACTGTATCTTCAACCTCATTAAGATCAGTTGAGGATCTTACCCTGAGCAAATCTGTCCATTCAGTCACATTGCTGAGATGTCATTAAGGAAAACTGTCAGAAAACAGCCTGCCTCTGACAAGCCCATATTTAATTCCATCTTTCCCAGGATCTCTATTTCCCCTTTGGGTCCTAACTCATCATTTCATCAGTAAATATACATGTTCTTTTCCTTGCACTTTGAATGTTTTTCATGTTTTAATTTTTTATGCTTGAATCACCAGGATCCACCAGCTGTTGAGCGAGCACTGGAGAGCTTTCTGGCTTTGTGTTTTCTGGGACCACAAAAGGATACTAGAGAAAGTTGATGGCTTGCTGGTCAATGGCATTCATAGTATTATATACCAAGGTGCTGCTCAGTAGCATTGTCAGTGCAAAGATCTGGCTATCATTCTCTGCATCATCCTAGAAATCAGAACAAATTTAAGTCTGTCTCATGGCATTGTAAGGTGAGTAGTGGTTAAAAGTAAGTCTCTGGCTTGCAAATAGTTAACAAGACTAAAATTAAAATGATTGGCAGAAATATAGGAACATTAGATAGTCTATAGTTAGCACTGATGATTTTATACTGGACCATATATTATCAACACACCAGTTGCTCTAATACTACTGTTAAATCTTTACAAAATGGAGAGATTGAGTGGGATAATTAGTGTCCTTAAAATCAATATTTTCCATTATAAAAGACAAAGTTTGCCTATATGTATTATATATAGTTATATAACAGTTATGCACAGGAAGTTCACCATGGAGATAGTAAGTTTGTAAGTAGTAGGTTTATAATTACTATCTCCATCTCACAGGTGAGAAAACTGTGGCTCAAATTGAGGCTGATCATCTCTGAATCTTGGTAAATCAAAAGCAAATTCAAACCATAAAAAAATGAAAGTTCAAGGGAAAGTCCCAATGGTATGATAGAGCCAGCTCATATCATCTCATGAGAACTGAGTGTATACATCTCTTCCCACCTCTTAGTTTAACGACTTCACTTTGGTAGCTTGAAATCAGCTGTGATGGGAGTATTTAGAAAATCAGCAAGTACTACAAATTAAGGTGTTTTCCTCTATGTGTTTGGTTATCAAACACGAGCACATCGCTGGAAAAATCTTATGTTCAAATGATAAATTGGATAAGGCCAAAGAGAAAATAAAAATTGGGGAAAGATTTCAATTCATAAGGACTGAAAAACACAAGCATTTTTGTCAAAAGTTAGAAAGTGTCAGAACCCTGATTTAAACATGAGTTTGTCTAATCCAGAGCCTAAGACCTTAACCACAATTCTCGGTAGGAGCAGACTTGTGACAGTGATTCTATTTGCATTATTTTAACACATCTGGGTTAATTTGTATAGCTCAACATTGATGCAGTATCTCCTAACCATAATTCTGGCTGATATTTTTTTCTCACTTCAGGTTCCCAAACTTTGACTATTCAAACAAGAAATAAAAGGTATACACTAGTCAAATGGAAGTACAAATTTGGAAAAATCCAGGTGTGTAAAGAATATTCAGAATTGAGGTGGTTAATCAAAATTGAATCCTCCTCACTTACCTTCTCTATATCTCCCAGGCCCTCAGTGTCAAGCAGAACTAGGGTGTGGTCTGGTTTCTTAGGATGAGGCACACACCACATCCAGATGCCTTTGGTGTGAGACTGCACTGTGGATCCAACAGAGAAACCTACAAAGAAGAGAGAATGTGACTGGCGCTTGCAATAGCAGACAGGCTTGGAAATGGAGGTTGAAGTTAAAGTGAACCAAGAAAAGAAGACAGCAGAATGTACAACCAGTATTGATCTGAGCAACCAAAAGAAAAATGGGAAAATGAGAAAAATTTTTTTCAAGTGACAAAGAGGGTCACATTAAATAGATCCTATGGCTTTTGGGGACGAGGGGTCTACTGTAGGGAATCCTACTACTTCTTAGATATTTGGAGACTATTGAATACCAGAAGTTGTAAATATGATGTTTCTTATAAGAATAGCATATTACTAAGACATTCATAGTTTATAATAATGGGTGGACAAGTTATTTCATTGCTGTCTTAATCCATATGAGGGAAATGGATTATGCTTTTTACAAAAAGATACTAAAGCAGAAAAAAAAAGTGATATGTAAGGAAAGAGAGCATCCCTTTATCTCTCAGATCATAATAAGAGGTCCAGATATAGCCTGAACATTAGCTTTCAATTTCTAATCTTTTGTCTAAACTTTGCCTTCTGAAATCATCACAGTAGACCGTATGCAGTGTGAGTGAGCAGGGGGCGCTTATCTAAGCTTTGCTGATGCCACTCACCCTTTTTCTTCCCGGCCAGCTTGTTCAGCAGGTAGGATTTGCCTGTGCGGTACAGGCCCACAATAGCCACCACCACAACAGGCTGGTCGATGGCAGACAGGATCTTCAGAGCTTCCTGATTAGTCTTCAGTTCCCCTTTAAGGTTCTCAATGAGGCACACTGGGCCTGGCATGTGGCTCTCTGGGGCCATGTCCAGGTTGTTACTTTATCTGCAAGGGAAGAGATGGGATGGGATGGACTGGAATTTCCAGTCTTTAAGTAGAGCAAGTTACCTTGCTTCCTGAAGCAAGAGTCATTTTCCAGCAAAATTCTTGAAGAAATTTTTTTAAGTGACAAAGAGGGTCACATTAAATAGATCCTGTGGCTTTTGGGGATGGGGGGTCTACTGTAGGGAATCCTACTACTTCTTAGATATTTGGTGCACACAAGGAAACCCATTTTCTGGGTCTGACCTATTGCTGCTAGCTTGAATCAGACTTACTCCATTCGTTTTTGACTTTCTTATTTTTACCTCCCTGAATCATCGGATTGATTTCTTATGACTATTTCTTATATCACACTTCTTACTTTTACCCCATATCAACTTGCTGTACTTTTATTCAGGGATATGTCCAATCAATCTGTATTATAGTAAATCCCACCAGGTCATTATGTTAGCATTAGCTAACAAATCAACAAACATGGTTATTTTTCTTCTTAGAATGATGTTTTTAAAAGAGCTTTTATACATAGTTTTGTTATGACTTCTTTAACTAAAACTTTATGATAATTTCATGGTTGAGAAAGAGAGTGAAAATACTTCCTTTAATAATGCTTAACCAATCACTTAACTTTCTAACTTTTGGGCATTGATTCCCATAACCTGAGAAGTCCCTGATACATTAATTTTTAATTGTATGAGATCAAAGCAAATGCAGGCATTTCTGCCCTGTTTTATCGTAAAGAATACTTTTCTTTCATTTTAAAAGTGATTTATTACAAAAGCTAAAAATCCACCATCAATCTAACTTCCTTTTGCTGAAGTCTTACAACTAAAAGATCCGGATTCTCCGTCTCTTTATGAGAAGACTGCAAAAAATGTTGTTTTGTTTTGTTTTTACAATTATAAAGGCCCATTTTCCGCTGCACCCTTACTTATAGCTAAGACCCCCAAAATCATTCAGGTGACAGATAAATTAAGACAGAACTGTTTGGGAGGCAATGAAGACCCCTTATATATGGCATACCACCAGGGCAGGGGATTCTCGTAATGCTCAGTTCATTCGTGATCCAGAAAGAGGGATTCCACAATGATTTGTTTCTTTCCATTCTAATCTGCTATCAACGCCATATTGATGCCTTATATTTGTGGAGTTCGGTTGCCTGGCATGTACGTAGCAGAGGTCATAACAGTTTTTTGATTAGAAAGATATGGGGACATAACAGAGGACATAATAATTTAGCTAGGAAAAGTGAAGAAACACAAACCAAATCTATATACAGATTTTGGGACCATCCAAACTTTTGTGGTTCAGGATGATGTCACTAATGGGGAAGGAAACTAAGTTTTCAGACCTCCTTGTGAATCACATTGGTGCTGTGTATCTATATTAATATTATTTTACACATTGTACCCACGTTATCTGGGCAATAATCTCCAAAACAACTTTGCAATTTCCACATGATTCAAATTCCATACCCAATGACGGCTCTGCCCTTCGTAACCCAGCCCATGATGTACGCTGTGGGGTGCATTTTCCCTTACTTTGCCAGAGTCTCACAATCTTTTGAAAATCAAGACAATGCAAAAATGGACTGAGACACAAACCAAGCAATACACATTTTGGCTTTGAAGTAATGAAGATCCGACTTCCAAATCCCAACCCTGCAGCTGCCTAGGCAGATGACATTTGACATTTCACTTAGCAATCGGAGCCTGTTTTCTAAAAATAGAAAAAAGTAAATACATAGTTGGAGTGAAAGCTGAACAATGCACAGCATTAACAGTCCTAGCTTCACAAAGAGAGAGCTGTAGGAGAGAAAAAGTGGAAAGAAAGAAAACACCAAGAAATATAGGTAAAAATGCTCAGGAGTGCTGGAGATGGAGTTTCTAAAGACAACATCTCTATTAAGCCATACAATTTTAGTTTTTATTTTGTGTTGCTGCCGTCATTTGCTTTTGCCTTCCGTGGCATTGTTTTTGGTTTGAATTTAGAAGAAGAGGAAAAGACCCTCAGGAAGGAGACCAGTGAAAAACAATGCATGATCTTACTATGACATATGCATCATGATGAAAGATGCATGATGCGTATGTCATAGTAAGATATTCAATGAAAGAGAGAGTCCCAAAGAGTAAACAAAATTATCAGACAGTTTTGGCAACCACTTTTAAGCGTTTCATAATGGTGAAGGCAGTAGAATAGTAAAAACAGAATCCAACACAAAAGTACTAAGGAGTAAGTAGAGGCTAGGGAACCGAAACTGGTAAGTCAGATCTATTTCTAAAAGAGGAAATCCAGATCCAGCTTCAAATAAATTACATGACTATGTCTAAAACTATATAGCTGTTTTTATGAAACCTTTTCATTTGTCACTCTGGGTTTCAACTTTTTTTCTTTTTTGTCCTTAACAATCTTAGCCAGCAATTTACAATGAATCTCATTCATTGCTCCTTCTCATAAAAATAGTACAATTGTAGTCTTTCAAACTTTCAGGCTACAATTTGAATCATCTTCATCAAGTTCCATCAAAGACAAAGAAAGGTAACTTAAATGGCAATTATGCTCCCAGATTGGTCATAAGGTGGAAAAGGTAGAAAAATAGTTTTAAGACATTCAAACTCTCCATTTAGCCCACACAAGTGCATCTGCTTAATTCAACAGTAAGCAAATGTAACCAACACTTACTGAATTCTGCTTTTTGATAGTACCATAATTTAATGTTTACCAAGGTCTGGTCAGACTCAGCTGCATCCTATCACAGATAGAATGTTTTTAAAATGCAAATCTCCTCCCATACTTTCCCCATACTCACCTTAACTATAAAACTGAGGGCAAAGATCCTTTGAGATCCTAAGAAAGCAGCTGCAACAAGAACTTGGTAAGAGTTCTAACTTTTGTCCCTTGCCTTAGCTGTTTGGTTTCTTTGTGCTGTTTTTTTTCCCTCCTCACACAAGACTGCTTGAAAATTGGATTCTGAAATAGAAACTAACCAAAGAGAGGTGGACTTTTAAAGTCTCTCTATAGAAAACTGAAACCAAAAAGCAAATTTAACATTTAAGAAAATAAAAAAGGGAATTTCCTGAGCCAGTTGATGACTTGCATGCATTCAATTGCCCTGATTTCTTAGAAATTGCATACTGTTACTGCAAGATCATTTTGAGATCATTTTCAAATTTTGAAATATAATGATATTTTATATCCAGTTCTGAGGCAGTGTGGGGGGAATATTACATTATTTTAAGACCTCATTTTCTTAATATAAGATGCACTCACATAGGACCAAGTTTTAGGGCTTCACACAGCATCAAGTGTTGCTTTTCCAATAGATGCAGTAACTGAAGATTTATACTAATCTACAGGAAGGAACAAAGGACTTGGTGCTCATTATGTAATAAATGATAAAGAGGATATTATTTATTGAATATTGGATGCTCTGTGCACAGTGTTCACAACTTTGTATGGATCACTCTATGTTAATTCTCACAACATATATTTTCTCCCAATTTTATAAAACTGGGCACAGAGAAATTTAGTAACTTGCCCCAAATGCAGCACTATTAATGAGAGAAGTTAAGGATTTATAGGAAAAAATCATGCATAAAATAGGCTCCCATGTGCCAGCCTGTTTAGAAACATTGTAACACCTTGTGACAATTAGCAAAAGCACAATTTTATAACTAACTACAGTCCATGGTTTGCCTTGGGTTCACTGTTTATGTTGTACAGTCCCGTGGATTATTTTAAAACATTTTATTCTAGTAACATATACGCAATCTAAAATTTCACCTTTAAACCATATTCAAATATCTAATTCAGTGCTGCTCATTGCATTCACAGTGTTGTACTACCATCACCATCATCCATTACCAAATTTTTCATCCTTCCAAATAGAAACCCTGTACCATTTAAGCATTGACTCCTCATTCCTTATCCCTACCCCACTGCCTGGTAACCTTTACTCTAGACTCTGACTCTATGGCACTGTTTATTCTAAATAATTCATATTAGTGAGGTCATACAATATTTGACCTTCTGTGTGTGGCTGGGTAACTGAACACAGAAGCTGGCTCAAATGTAATAGATGTGTTTTCCTAGCCACCTGGTTGTTCAGTGCCTCTCTGAAGTGTACACTCTCAAGGATTCCCACACTTGATGCCACGCCTATAAGTTCATCCACAGACTTCCTTGTCTCTAGTATGTCTTGTTCTCTCCAAACCTTGGCGGATGAGCTAAATAGGGCATAGAGAACTTAACCAAGCTGGTGAATGGGGGAGTTGATTGACACCCCTACTGCCAGAAGCTCCCTCTAGGGGTGGTCCTGTGTATTTCCTCTACATTCCTAATTTGAAAGAGCTGGAAATAAAGTCGATTAAGTGCCATTTCTTTTCCTCAATATGGCTTCCAGATCACTTATCTTTTTTGTTTAATCTTTCAAACCACACACCCCCCAAAGAAAAACTCAAAACAACAAACTACCACAACAAAACACTTAAGGGGTCTTTGAAGCCTAGGGCATCAGACTTTATTACTAGTTTCTCTCTTTATTGTGGGCATCTCTGACCTCTCAATCCATTCACCAACATTTGGCAAAGATAATCATTTCCTTCTTTGAAGAATTATATCTTTCCAGCTGACTTGTGTATCTTCATTTCTTGTAAATCATTGTTTTTATCTACCTCGCAGGTCATTCTTTTTTCTGTATTCTCTCCACTTCTTAAATCTCTAAATATTGTAGCTCCTCAATATTTGGTCTTTTTTTTTTCCCTTCAATCCGACCATGGCTGGATTAAATCTATATAAATGATGCCCAAATGTATATCTCCAACTCTAACTTTACCCTTGAGCTTCAAGCTTTTAAATTCAACTGCCTGTTTGACATGTCCATCTCTGTGTTCAAATAAATATCTCAAATTTAACACATCCAAAATAAAACTCTTGATATACCTCTGTGGTCCAAAACCTGATCCTCTCACAGCCTCCCTCATCTGAGTAAAAAATAACTCCTCTCATCCTTGATGCCTCCTTTTCTCTCCCCCCACAAATTCAACACAAAAGCGAGTCCTGTCAGTTCTAAATTTGAAATACATCTAGAGTTAGATGAATCTCATAATTTCTAGTCCATATCCATATCATCGCTCACCTGGAATTCTATCCTAGAGTTCCAACTCTCCACCTGTATTCATTGTCCTTCCTTAGATTCTACTTCAGGCCTAGTAATATTCACATTTAAAAAAATTAATCGAAAAACTACATATGCAGAGAAAAGTAACCAAATTGTTTTTAGTTTTGTTTTTATTGTTTGGTTTTGTGAAAACATTGTATGGCAAGACAAGTAAGTGCTATTCTAGAGAAAAAATTATTTTGCTCTTGCCAGATAGATAATTATAATATGCATTTTTTTCATGGAAGAAAGAATATACATTTATCTTCTTTCTTCACATGTACCAATTTAATCACTCACATGAACTTCAACAAACAGAACCAAGGACTAGTCTTCATTGGACAAGAAGCTTAATGATCTCTGTGTTCCCTGAACTGAATGGTAGTTAGATACAACATGCAGGAGAAGATTTCAATGTCTTCTTTTCATTTTTGCAAACAATACTGTGGTCGACTCTTGTCTACCAGCAAACAAAGCAAATAGGAAATTTTGGCATTCCTAACATATCCTTGGTCCTGTAGCCACAAATGTATTAATGTGGCTGAGGTTTTTCTGTAAAAGTTCATGTAGTTCCCAAAGTGTATACAATGTTGCTTTAGTTTGCTAATGCTGCCAGAATGCAATATACTAGAACTGAGTTGGCCTTTATAAAGGGGATTTATTAAGTTACATGTTTACAGTTCTAAGGCCTTAAACGTGTCCAAACTGATGCTTAAAAGTGTCCAAACTGATGCATCCAGGGAAAGATACCTTGACTCTGAAGAAAAGGCCAATGGTTTTCAGGGTTTCTCTATCCCATGGGAAGGAACATGGTGACATCTGCTGACTTTCTCTCCCGGCTTCGAGTTTCAGATGGCTTCTCAGGGGCATTTTCTTTCTGCATCTCCAAACGTCTCTGTCAGCGTTGGCTCTGAACTTTTTCCAAAATGGTTCCCTCTTAAAGAACTCCAGTAAGTAGATTAAGACCCACATTGAATGGGTGGGGGCACATCTCCATGGAAACCACTTAATCAAAAGATTCCACCTCCAATTGGGTGGGTTAAATTTCTATGGAAACAACTTACTAAAAGAGATCCCACCCACAATTGGTTGGGTCAAATCTCCATGGAAATGACCTAATCAAAAGGTCACATCCTAAATAATAGGTCTGCTCTCACAAGACTGGATTAGGAAAAAGAACATGGCTTTTCTAGAGTACATAGCAGTTTCAAGCCAGCGCACATGTTCTAAGTTCACTTTTGTTTTCTAAGACCTTGAATCTGCAAATATTTGTGCCATAAATAATTACTGCCTAACAAGCTAACAGAAATCTGAATTGTCACTAGTTACTTTCTCTCAATTAAAATACCTAGTTAAAAGTGTGAAAACGTGAGATCACTTCAGAATTATTGCTCCACATTAATCTTAAAAATTCTAAACTAGCCTTTCACTATTTATTTTAGGGACTACATTATCCTGGCACATCTTTAAATGTTGAAAGTGCTACTGGCAGTGATTACTAAGAAAAAGGACATTGAAACAAAAATCTTATCAATTGACAATTATAGGTTTTATTCTTTCTAATTGCACCACCAACTGGTACAACAATTAAAGTAATGAAACAGTTACAATTTGGACTCTCACTCGTGCTTCTCAATAAAATTTGTTCATTGCCGTGACCCACAATGTCCTAAATTCCGAAATTCTGGAGTTTGTAGGTAGTTCTAGCTATTCAAAAATTTATTATTGTGCTTTTTTTTTGTCATTGTGTTTTAAAAATTTTATTGTGACATATATATAATAAAAGTTGCCATTTTAACCAATTTTAGTTAATGCCATACAATTCAGTGGCATTAATTACATTTACAATGTTGTTGTGCTATCATGACTATGATACAGTACCAGAAAATTTTCATCATCCCAAACAGAAACTCTGTGTCTGTTAAGCAAAAGCTCCCTGTTTTATCCTCCTCCAGCCCCTAGTAACCTCCATTTTACTTTCTGTCCCTATGAATTTACCTATTCTAGATACCTCATAGAAGTGGAATAATATAATATTTGTCCTTTGTTTCTACCTTATTCACATAGCATACTTTTTCAAGATTTATCCATGCTGTAGCATGGGTATTCCTTTTTATGACTGATTAATATCCCCTGGGTATGTATATACTGCATTTTGTTTATCCATTCATCTGTTGATGGACACTTAAGCTGTTCCCACCCTTGGCTCTTGTTGATAATGTTGCTATAAGCACTGTTGCTCAGGTATCTTTTTGGGGGTGAGAAAATAAATTTCTGTTGTTTCGTTTGTTTGTTTTTTGCATGGGCAGGCACCAAGAATGAACCCGGGTCTCCTGCATGGCAGGCGAGAACTCTGCCTGCTGAGCCACTGTGGGTGCCCCCCCCACCAAATTTGTTGTTTTAAACCACCCAGTTTGTAGTAATTTGCTACAGCAAGGCTAGGAAACTAATATTGCTAGAGAGAGCAGGCTTTCTTGAGGCTGTTTTTCCTTTTCTTTATGAGAAAAATTGTGAATCTACAGAACAGCCATGCATAAAATACAGGATTCCCACACACCATACCACCAATTGCTACTTTCTCTGGAACACTTGTTACAATTGATGGTAGCACATTTTTTTTCTTTTTATAGCAATGTTACAAATTACTCAGTTAATACAAGATAATATCTACAATGACAATAACTCCACTGTAGTAAATGGGTTCAATCCTTACTTATTTTTGTAGGATTTGAGGGATTTGAGACAGTGACCACTCTGGCTGCTTCAAGCTGAGGAGAGCTGTAAATTACAGGGCAGAAGAATGGATTTATTTTGCTTGCCATTGACGATACTCCTTGCTTTTGGGATGAGGTTGATCTGTCCTTATCTCTCTTATTTGTCCAGGGCTGGCCAGAAGAACTGAGGGGTCAGCGTTGATTACACACCTGCTGGGTTTCAGAGCTCAGCCAGCATAAACTCAATCCAGAAGATTTAAGTCTCCGAGAAATAAACTTAACAAATACAGTGAAAAATTATAAGCTAAAGTAAAAGAAGTAGAAGAACTATGATTATGGTATTTATGAGTGACTATAACTGTTATATTGGAGAAACAGCTTTTCATAGAGTCCCAGATAGGGCCTGCGAAGGGGGTGTTCGAGTTTGCTAGCTGCCAGAATGCAATATACCAGAAAAGGAATGGCTTTTAAAAGGAGGAATTTAATGAGTTGCTAGTTTACAGCTCTAAGGCCGAGAAAATGTCCCAGTTACAACAAGTCTATAGAAACGTCCAATCAAAGGCATCCAGGGAAGGATATCTTGGTTCAAGAAGGCCGACGAGGTTCAACGTTTCTCTCTCAGCTGGAAGGGCACATGGCGAACACGGGGGCGTGTGCCGGCTTTCATGTAGCTCTACCAAAAGGGACTCGCTCCCAAATGTTTCCTCTTTTAAAGGATTCCACCTTCAGTGGGGGGAGACACACCTCCATGGAAATCATCTAATCAAAAGTTACCACCCACAATTGGGTGGGTCACATCTTCATGGAAACAATCAGGATCAGAGTGAAGATAAATAGAATAGAGAATAGAAAAACAATAAAGAAAATAAAACCAACAGTTAATTCTTTGAAAAAAAACAATAAAATTGACAAAATTTTAGCTGGGTTGACCAAGGTATAAAAGAGAAAACTCCAATTACTAAAATAAAAAATGAAACTGGGGACAGACATTATGTCAATTTTTTTTAAATATAAAGGATTAAAATAGTATACCATGAATGATTGTGTACCAACAACTTGGATAATATATGTGTTCTAGTTTGCTAGCTGCTGGAATGCAATATACCAGAAGAGAACGGCTTTTAAAAACGGGGAATTTATTAAGGTGTAAGTTTATAGTTCTAAAACCGTGAAAATGTCCAAATTAAAGCAAGGTTATAGAAATATTCAATCTAAGGCATCCAGGGAAAGATACCTTGGTTCAAGAAGGCCAACGATGTTCAGGGTTTCTCTCTCAACTGGAAAGACACATGCTGAACATGGCAACATCTGCTAGCCTTCTCTCCAGGCTTCTTGTTCCATGAAGCTCCCTCAGGGGCATATTTCTTCTTCATCTCCAAAGGTCTCTGGCTGCCTGAGTTCTGTGGTTCTTGTGGTTCTGAAGCTTTCTTCAAAATGTTTCCCTTCTTAAAGGATTCCAGGAAGCTAATCAAGACCCACCTGGAATGGGTGGAGTCACATCACCCTCTAATCAGAGAGGCTGCCTCCACAAGATGGATCAGGATTAAAACATGGCTTTTCTGTGGTGCACAATCCTTTTAAACCAATACAATAGGTGAAATGAAAAAACTCCTAGATACATATAAACTACTAAAATTGATTCAAGATGAAAGAAAATTTGAGTAAACCTATAACAAGTACAGAGATTGAAACAGTAATCTAAAATCTCCTATCAGAGAAAAGCCCAGGACAGTTGGCTTTTCACCAGCACTGGTAAATTCCATTAAATATTTAAAGAACAATTAATACCAATTTTTCTCAAATTCTTCCAAAAAATATATAAAACACTTCCTAACTCATTTTATAAGGCCAGAATTACTCTGGCACTAATGTCAAATAAAGACAATAGAAGACAAGTAAACCACAGGCCAGTATAATTTTGAATAGAATTGCAAATATCCTCAACAAAATACTATCAAACCAAATTCAGCATCACTTAGACATCCTGAACAAGCAAGATTTATCCTTGGAATGCAAGTGTGGTTCTATATATGAAAATCAATCAATGTAATATACTACATTAGTAGATTAAATGTTAAAATCCACACAATCATGTCAATTATGCAAGAAAAGAATTTGACAAAATCCAACACTCTTTCATAATAAGACTTATCAATAAACCTGAAACAGAAAGGAAATTCCTCTTTATGATACAGGCCATACATAAAAAACACAATTAACAACTTATTCAATAGTGAAAGGCTGAACCCTTCTCTCTTAAGATCACGAAGAAGACAAGGATGCCTGTTTTTGTCACTTCTATTCAGCATTGTAATTGAAGTTCTAGCCAGAGCAGTTAGGCAAGAAAAGGAAATAAAAGACATCTAAATTGGAAGTAAAGAACAAAAATTATCCTTGTTCTCAGATGACATATCTTGCATGTAGAAAACCCTAAGGATCCACAACAGAAAATGCTAAAACTAATAAACAAAATCAATGAAATTTCAGGATAAAAAATCAACACTCAAAATCAGTCATATTTCTATACACTAACATTTTCAAGTAAAGAAAATAATTCCATTTAAAATAGCATTAGAGGAGTGACATTGTCAACATGGTGACATAAAAGGGAACTTCCTCAACATGATAAAGGGAATATATGAAAAACGTACAACTAGCATCATTCTCAATGGGGAAAAACTGAAAACTTTCCCCGTAAGATCAGGAACAAGACAAGGATGTTTACATCACCACTGTTACTCAACACTGCGTTTGAAGTTCTAGCCAAAGCAATTAGACAAGAAAAAGAAATACAAGGCATCAAAACTGAAAAGGAAGAAGTAAAACTCTCACTTGTTTGCAGATGATGTGATACTGTATGTTGAAAACCCCAAAAAATCCACAACAAAACTACTAGAGCTGATAAATGAGTACAGCAAAGTGGCAGGTTACAAGGTCAACACTCAAAAATTTGTAGTGTTTCTATACACTAGTAACAAGCAATCTGAGGGGGACATCAAGAAAAAATTCCATCTACAATTGTAACCAAAAGTATAAAATATTTAGGAATAAATTTAACTAAGGATACAAAGACCTATACAAAGAAAACTACAGGAAATTGCTAAAAGAAATAACAGAAGACATAAATAAATGGAAGAGCATACATGTTCATGAATTGGTAACTAAATATAGCTAAGATGTCAATTCTACCTAAATTGATTTATAGATTCAATGCAATACCAATTAAAATCCCCAAAATTTACTTTTCAGAAATAGAAAAACCAATAACCAAATTTATCTGGAAGGGCAAAGTACCTCGAATAGCTAAAAGTGTCCTGAGAAAGAAAAATGAAGTCAGAAGTCTCACACTACCTGACTTTAAGGTGTATTATGAAGCTACAGGAGTCAAAACAGCATGGTACTGGCATAAAGATAGATATACTGACCAATGGAATTGAATAGAGTGTTCAGATATAGACCCTCTCATCTATGGACAATTGATCTTTGATAAGGCAGTCAACCAACTCACCTGGGACAGAACAGTCTCTTCAATAAATGGTGCCTGGAGAACTGAATATCTACATGCAAAAAAATGAAAAAAAAATCCATATCTCACACCCTATACAAAAATTAACTCAAAACTGATCAAAGACCTAAACATTAGATCTAAGACCATAAAGTTTTTAGAAGAAAATGTAGGGAAATATAAATCTTATAATAGGAGGCAGTTTCCTAGATCTTACACCCAAAGCATGAGCATTGAAGAAAGAAATAGATAAATGGGAACTCCTCAAAATTAAACACTTTTGTGCATCAAAGAACTTTGTCAAGAAAGTAAAAAGACATCCTACACAATGGGAAACAATATTTGGGAATGATATATCAGATATCAGAGAAGGGTCTAGTATCCAGAATATATAAAGAGATTGTTCAACTCAACAACAAAAAGACAAGCAACCCAGTTACAAAATGGGCAAAAGACATGAACAGACACTTCTCAGAAGAGGAAATACAAATGGCTAAAAGGCACATGAAGAGATGCTCAACTTCCCTGGCTATTAGGGAAATTCAAGTCAAAACCACAATGATATATCATCTCATACCCACCAGAATGGCCATGATCAATAAAACAGAAAATGACAAGTGCTAGAGAGGATGTGGAGAAAGAGGCACACTTATCCATTGTTGGTGGGAATGTCAAATGGTACAACCGCTGTGGAAAGCAGTTTGGTGGTTCCTCAGGAAGCTAAGTATAGAATTACCATACGATCTGGCAATACCATTGCTGGGTATCTATTCAGAGGACATGAGGGCAAGTACACAAATGGGTATTTGCACAGCAATGTTTATAACAGCATGTTTACAATTGCCAAGAGATGGAAACAGCCCAAATGTCCATCAACAGATGAGTGGCTAAACAAGCTGTGGTATATACATACAATGGAGTATTACGCAGCTGTAAGACAGAATAAATTCACGAAACATGTAACAACGTGGATGGACCTTGAGGACATTTTGCTGAGTGATATTAGCCAGGAACAAAAGAACAAATACTGTATGGTCTCACTGATATGAACTCACAGTAATGAATGAACTTGGAGAATTTCAGTCAAGAGATAGAAATAGGGTAGATTTTGGGCAATTGGAGCAGAAGGAGTGCACATTGTACAACAGGATTGATTGTAAAAATTCAGAAATGGATAGCACAATACTACCTAATTTTAGCACAATAATGTTAGTACACAGAATGAAGCTGAATACGAGAATGATAGAGAGAGGAGGGCTGGGGGCACAAATGAAACCAGAAGGAAAGATAGATGATAAAAGACTGAGATGATAAAAGAAGGAGATGATATAATCTAGGAATGCTTAGAGTGTACAATGATAATGACTAAATGTACAAATTAAGAAATATTTTTGCATGAGGAAGAACAAAGGAATTTAAAAAAAAAAACATGGTAACATAA
>PVIY010021213.1:0-42843 GCA_004026745.1 Myrmecophaga tridactyla
CCACCAGCAATGCATAAGTGTCCCAATTTCTCCACATCCTCTCCAACATTTATAGTTTCCCATTTGTTTAATACCAGCCATTCTTATAGGTGTGAGGTGGTACCTCATTGTAGTCTTGATCTGTATTTCCCTTATAGCTAATGAAAATGAGCATCTCTTTATGTGCTTTTGAGCCATCTGTATTTGCTCTTCAGAAAAATGCCCAGTGTTCTAGTTTGCTAGCTGCCAGAATGCAATATACCAGAAACGGAAGGGCTTTTAAAAAGGGGAATTTAATAAGTTGCTAGTTTACAGTTCAAAGGCCAAGAAAATGCCCCAATTAAAGCAAGTCTATAGAAATGCCCCATCAAAGGCATCCAGGGAAAGATACCTTGGTTCAAGAAAGCCGATGACATTCAGGGTTTCTCTCTCAAGTGAGAAGGCATGTGGCAAACATAGTCAGGATTTTTCTCTCTCAGCTGGAAGGGGACATGGCGAACATGCCATCATCTGCTAGCTTTCTCTCCTGGCTTCCTGTTTCATGAAGCTCCCCAGGAGGCATTTTCCTTCTTCATCTCCAAAGTTCACTGGCTGGTAGACTCTGCTTCTCGTGGCTATGTCATTCTCTGCTCTCTCTCAGAGATCGCCTATTCTCCAAAATGTTTCCTCTTTTATAGGACCCCAGTAAACCAATCAAGACCCACCCAAATGGATGGAGACACAGCTCCCCTAATCCAGCTTACAACCACACTTGATTGGGTTACATCTCCAGGGAGATGATCTAATTACAGATTCAAATATATAGTATTGAATAGGGATTATTCTGCCTTTACGAAATGGGATTTTGATTAAAACATGGCTTTTCTAGGGTCCATACATCCTTTCAAATGAACACACCTAGTCATATCTTTGGCCCATTTTTAATTGGGTTGCTTGTTCATTTGTTATTGAGTTGTATGATTTCTTTATGTATACAGGATATCAAACCTTTGTCTGATGTGTGATTTCCAAATATTTTCTCCTATTGAATTGGCTGCCTCTTCATCTTTTGACAGTCTTTTGAGGTGCAGTAGCATTTGATTTTGAGGAGTTTCCTTTTATCTATTTTTTCTTTTGTTGCTTATGTTTTGGGTTTAAAGTTTAGGAAGCTACCTCCTATTACTAGGTCTTGAAGATGTTTCCCTACGTTTTCTTCTAGAAGCTTGACGGCACTAGTTCTTATATTTAGGTGTCTGATCCACTCTGAGTTAATTTTTGCATAGGGTGTGAGGTAAGGGTCCTCTTTCATTCTTTTGGCTATTGATATCCACTTCTCCCATGCCCATTTATTGAAAAGGCTATTTTCTTCCAATTCAGTGGATTTGGGACCCTTGCCAAAAATCAATTGACCATAGATTTAATGGTCTATTTCTGCACTCTTGATTCAATTACATTGGTCAATACCTCTCTCTTTGTGCCTGTTTTGACCACTGTGGCTTTTTAATAAGTTTTAAAATCAGGAAGTGTTAATCCTCCTACTTCGTTCTTCTTTTTTAGGATGCTTTTAGCTATTCGGGGGACTTACGTATTCTTAATGCATATAAATGAAATTTTCATACACAATTAGGATAATATTAGATATTCAGTCATATTACCTTTTTAAGCTCAGAGTATGTGCTTAAAAAGAGTATTTTTCCTATAACCTCAAAAAACTTAAATTTATTTTTTAAAAGTGGCTACAGAGTACTCCATCTAAACATATACCTTATACATTAATGATTAATCTATCTTTGCTTATATACTTATTTCCTAAAATGGTAAAACATTTACATGATCAGTACAGTGAAAGTCTCCTTCCCATCCCTGACTCAAAGCTATGCAGTTTCCCTTCCTAAAGGCAACAAATGACACTTTTTTTTAAAGCCAAAGTCTTATAGGTGGACTTGGATCAGAAGGTATAAACACATTAGGTCTTGATACATATTGATAAACTGCTCTCCAGAAATTTATCATTTACAACCTTTCCTTATGAAGACATTCTTTTAAATAGTATTTGTCCATTTGGAAGGCAAGAAATGTTTTAATACACATTTTCTTTGAGTAATAGCAAGGTTAGACCATTTTTTCACATCTTTAGTAGTCCACTATGTATCTTCCACCATAAATAACCCAACCCTAGTGTGTGCCAGAAAGGACCCTTTAAAAATTCCCTGTTACTTCAAGAAAACCTTTTTCGTTGCTCAAATATGGCCTCTCCCTCTCTAAGCCCATCTCTGCAAGGAAAATCATTACCCTCCCCCCTACATGGGACGTGACATTCAGGGGTGAAAGTCTCCCTGGCAACATGGGACAAGACTACCAGGGACGAGTTCAGCCCTGGCACCCACGGATCGACAAGCCCTTCCTAACCAAAATGGGGAAAAGAATTGTAACAAAATAAGGTATCAGTGGCTACGAGAGTCCAAATCTAGTTGAGAGGCTATTCTGGAGGCTATTCTTACACAAGCTTCAGCTAGATTTGCTAATTGCCACAGCTTGCCAACCCTAAAGAACCCTAAAGAACACGTAAGGCTTTACCTCAGATTCTATGAAAGTTTCATGCACTAAGTTTACTTTCCAGAAACCTATAGCCTCCAATGGTTCCTAGGCCAGATAAGCCCTGAAACCCAGAGGGACCAGTCTCTCCAAGAACATCAACTAATTCCAACCCCTTATCCTATACTGTCAATACCACATTCCAATATTAAAAACTTAGAATGGGCAAAGCTCAAATACCCCTAAAGTTTGGGAGATGGATCAAAGGAGAAGGAAGTATTATAATAGAGAAGATAGGATTTAACAAATGAGTATGACTGCTGTATCATTATACTGATATTTCTTTTAGTCTCCAGCGTCTTGGAACAGCTAGAAGGAAAAACCTGAAATTGTTGAACTGTAACCCATACCAAACTTTGAAACCTGTTCTATAACTATCTGTTAAAATGTACTTTGAAGTTTTCAGCTGTCTTGAATATGTTTATATTTAATAATAAAAAATATTTTTAAAAAGAAGAAGCAAGAAGCTAGAAGTCAGCAGACCCCAGAAGAGAATGTGACATTTCCATGTGACAGCAAAACCAAGGAACCCAAGAATTGCAGCCAGTCAGAATGCTACCAACTCCAGAAGGAAGCCAGCCTTTTAACCGCTGATACAATAAATTCCCATTGTTTAAGAAAAAAAAAAAAAATTCCCTGTTAGCTTTCAGGATTATGGCAAATCGTTTGGGTTCCTCCCACACACAAATACAAAGAGAAGCCTTCTCCAAACTGCAGGCTTCTAGCTCCCCTATGGCTTACATCCATACTTTGTAACTGCGATAACTAATAATGCTCAAGATCTATTTCTTGAGATCCACTCAGGCTTTCTGAACAGGAGGGAGAGTGACAGCTCAGGACTCTGCAAAGAAATACCATGAAGATTACATAGGGCTAATGTTTCCAAAGTTCACCCACATGAACTCTTGCTCTTGGGCTGGGTGAACTTGAGACAATCACCTAACATTTCTGTGCCTTATTCCATGCCCCCAACCAGGTGTTGCTCACCTCCAAACGTGGGCCTATTCTATCTGGCAGTCTGAAAAGCCCTTCCAGTCCAGCTCCTCATCCCCAGGGTGGTTAGGGCCACTCCTTTCAAGGTGCCTGGCACCTGAGGTGCATAACCCTCATCTGCACATGTAGTTTATGAATCTGTCTCCCCCATTGGCTGGAAGCCCAAGAGCTCTGTTCAAGGTATCCCAGAGCTCTGCACAGAGACCAACACTGCACACGCCTCTAGATGATGCTACTGACATGAAACCAAGGTGTATGTTCACACGTGCTCAAATGGACACGTGCAAAGATGCACATACTTGAACATGCACACACATGTACACACGCACCCGCCAGCCTGATCTTCTACAGGCAGCTACTCAAAAGCTTTCAATTGCTTGCCACTGCCCACGTGACCCAAGACTGCTCTCCTAGTCAGTGCAAACACACAAGGCCCTCCCCACACCTACATTCTCAGACTTACAAAACCTGTTTCTTCTCTCAGTCAAGGAAAGAACAAAAAATGCAGCTCCTCACAAACCCGCTTTCTGTTCTACATATAAGTTGGCCAAGACCACTCTGCGCCTCTGCCACTTGTGTCAGGTCCACTCAGCCATCACATTAATTCCAAACCCAATCTTGTTCTGGCACCTAGTTTGTCCTTCAACACCCCATAACTTTGTTAACATTTCTGTTACTTGTGCCACCCAGCAAACTCCACCCTGTAGGATAAACCTTTCCGGGGCGTCTTACTCCCATAATAGATGATTAGCTAATTGTATTAACTGACTTATTTTTTATTTTTTGCATAGGGAGGCGCCAGGAATCGAACCCGGGTCTCCGGCATGGGAGGCGAGAACTCTGCCTGCTGAGCCACCGTGGCCCGCCCTGTATTAACTTGACTTTTTAAACTTTTTTTTCCTGGACAGATTATCATCGCTGTATCTTCTGGATCTTTGTACACAGAGATGTTCCATAAACACCAGTGAAATCGCGGCGCGCTCCTGAATTTTTCTTTTACTTTTTCTTTCCACCTTACTTAATTTTGTTGGAACAAACTTCTCAAACCTCCCCTGCCTCCCTCCCCTCTGTCACCTTCCAGCGCCGCACCCGCTCCCACGGTCAACCCACCCTCCGCTGGCGCGCTCAACCCCTTCGCCCACACTCCTTACCTCCGCAGGGCCCAGGAGGCTCCAAGACCTTAGCCCGAGATGGAGTCTGGCACCGTCGCCTTAGGGATGCCGCTGCATCCCTCCGCTCTGCCTGACGCAAGGGATGCCAACCTTGGGGTGTGCTTTGGCCTCACCTGGGGCCCTGTTGAAATGCTGATGACTGGGCTCCCCCGACCTTCTACAACTGAGAAAATCTGATCAAATTATCCAGGGTGCGGCCTGGGCGTCGGAATTTGTAAACTTCCCCAAGTGGGTGCTACGGTGAGCCGCACGGCTGAGAGAATGCGCGTCGGGGCGGCACCATCGCGTTTCGCCAGGCTCCATCTCCCCGCCCGGGAAAAGCGGGTGGGGAGGGGGAGCGGAGAGCTAAGGGGAGGGGGTGGGGAGGCAGCGGCGGGCGGGCCCGGACCACGTGACGCGCGGAGCCCGCCCCGCCCCCGCCGCGTGGTCTCCCAGACCGAATTCCGCGACGCGCCGCGAGTGAGCAGAGGGACGCGGATTAGCTGCGCGCGCTGACCGTGGACGCTCGAGGCTGACTAGGCGGTTTCTCCCCGGGGAGCGAGAGCAGCGTGTCCAGGGTGAGTCGCGCGCGGTCCCCGACGGCCAGGCAACTCACGGGAGGTGGCCGCCGCCCGCCCCCCAAGCGCCCGATTCCCGGGACCCCCCTTCCGCCGGAAAACAGTTCGGCCGGGCGGGGATCGGGCGAGCTGGGAGGGGCGGCTGCGCCGGGCCTTTCCTCCTGAGCCCCGAGCCCGGAGCCCGGCGCGGTTGCGCACGGTCGCCCCCCTTCTTACCTCTATTCGGCTTGGGCTCCGGGCTCTCTGCGGCTGAGTGCAGCTACCTCCGCTCCCGACGTCCTCAGGCCACCCTTCTCAGCGGATAGCTGGGCTTGTCAGCCCATCTGCCAGCCCTGCTGCCTGCCCCTTCCGACCAGGGCTGCGCCCCTGCCGGGTAAACATAAGTTGCCTTTTTCTGTCGGGTGAATGAGCTCAGCTCGGGGAGTAGCTGGCCTGGCCACGGGATGGAGAGACCAAAGGAGGTCTTCAGTTTGATTCAGTGCAACACGCTCCGTGGCTTTCCAGAGAGTGTCTTTAAAATGAAATGGAACCTTACACTTGCCTTTGCTTCTGAGTATCCTAACGATGGTCAACTTTCATTGGCATGGCCAGAAATCAATAACTCATATGCTGGCAGGAAAAGCAATAATAATTCTAGGTAATACTGTTTTTTGGTTTTGGTTTTGGTTTTGGTTTTTGTCATTCCATACGTGGCACTGTTCCAGCAAGGCCTGTACGCTGTGGGAGGTAGGGAGTGGGGGCAGTGATGTAACCTGGTGAGGCTGGAATCTGGCCCAATTTCTTTTGGGGCGCGAACCTGGCAGGAGAATGCCTTTTTTTTTTTCTTCTTTCCTAATCTGCTCAGAAGTTTCCTATGGGCTAGTAATGACTGTATAACTCATTTAATGCTTCACCTCTGTATTAACTTAGTTAACTACTTCAGCTCCCCTCTGGGGTAAGCAGCAGTGGGTTCTACTAGAATCTCCCTTTTGTAGATGAGGAAACCAAGAAACAAAGAGATGAAGTAATTTTGACCAAAAATGCATAGAAACCAGTGGCAGCTTCAGAGTTCAAACCCAAACGGGTACCTAAGCAGACAGACACCCTTAACTTCAAATGGGTGACATGCCAAACTCTTAAAAGACTAGTTAGCATCTGCTAAGGTGGTGATGAAAAGATGGAGAACTCGTTTTCCGGCTTGCATCATGCCAAGATTGAGACAATAGGATAGTAAGTACTAAAACGCCCTTACCTCGAGAACTTCCCTGACAACCAGGGGTATATCAGACTGCTAGTTGCCCATGTGGTGCTGGAGACTAGAGAAAAGTAGATCTCTATCCTTCTGGCAGGGCTTCAGTGGTAGTATGCCAGAAAAGGAAGCCTGGCTGGCTTGGCTGAATCACCCAAGTGTGGACTTCCTAGTGGAAGGAGCGTTAGCAGAGGCAGGATTCTGCAGTGCCTTGGGAAGCCCAGTCAAGAATCAGAAAGTTGCTCTGCAAAAATCAGACCAAAATGGCGGAGTTGGAGGGTTATACAAAGCAGGGCGAAGCCCAGGGCCCCACACCAGAGAACCCCTCTTTGTTTGCCAGATCCGGCATGCTCCTATCCTGACTGGTCCTGGGCACACAGCTAAAACTTGCTGCCCTGAACTAGCTTCCCTGACCTTACTTCTCCTCAGGGGTGTTCAGACTGACCTGACTTAGCTGAACCAGATCTTATTCCTATGCATCCAGAAGACCCAGTGCCTTGCAATCCGATTGCTTTAACCGGAAGACAGTATCTGTCTGTCCGCTGACTGACAGTTGTTACTTCCCTAGCTGTCTGCGCCTGGAGAATTGGTCACCCCGGGGTTAAGGATATTCTCTTAGGCTTTTTCCTGCCACAACCCTAGCCTACCAAATCCCTCCATTTAAAGGAGCACTGTGCCACGGGTGTGGGTTGGGCGTACCACACCTCAGAACCCACTCGCTGCACAGCTGGAACAATGGTTGCAAGCCTGTCAATTCCATCTTCACACTGCAGCTCAAATCCTTCCACTACTCCCACTGAGCAGCTGTCACCTCTCACCTGGACTAATGCAGAAATCTCCTGTTATGCCACCTGCCCTCTTTCCCCCAGGAACAAGTTGCAGAGAAGCCAACGAATACCTCTTAAAACCACCTGTCAGATCATTTTGTCCCCTTCGGGAAGCCCTTGCAAACTCTCTGTCATACTTCAAGTATATTCATGACTTGAAAGAAGTGGTTTGCCCTCTTCTTTCTTGGCTTCTCACTTTCTTGCTTGCAACCCTCTGTCCAAGCTGGCCTTCTTTCTACTTCTCTTACCCGCTCTGGGCATTGGACTATTCTATTTCTTTGCCCGACAATCTGTGACCCCATCTCTTTACCTATTAACATTCATCCTTTGGTTATCTCTTGAAATGTCACTTCCCAGCACATCTTCCTTGTTGCTTTCTCTCCCTGCCCCCACCCCTTCCAGGGTACCATCTTTCTATACCATCCTATACTTGGGTGTGAAATACTTAGAGCCAGTAACTGTGTGTTTATTTGTTTAACGTCTATCTCTTCCACTAGACTGTCAGCTCTGAAAGTACAACAGGATGCTCATCCCCTCAGGCCTAGCTCCCAGCATCATACCTGTACCAGTCAGTAGTCAGTAAACATAATAAGTGAGCCCACTGGGCCCTCCCACTAATAGCACAGAGGGCTTGGGCAAGTCATATATGTATTCTCTCATCCTCAGTCTCGTCTGTAGAATGAGCCAAGGAACAATATGAAGGTACATCCACTTTTAGCCTTGTCTCAGTATCTGGCCATACTCCAAACCTTCCTGTGGATATATGTATCCACCCGTAGTCATTAATAATAATTAGTACTTTCCTGGCCAAAGTTGCAGTGAAGATCTACCGTTCTTTCAGCACTTTCCATCTCCTGACAATGGTGCCCTCGTCTGAGCCCCGCCATTGGATAGTCCATTTAGGAAACCTCCTCTACTCCCAATGCTGTATGTCCCCTGCTAAAATTGTTTTCTCAGTCCTAGAGGAAATGTTTCCTTCTTTCTCAGCTAGTTGTTCCTAAAGCATCTTACAAACTTATTCTCGCTGAAGTGTGAGTAGCTGATAGCCAGATTTAAGTAAGCATGGAGCCCTGTGTGAACTTATCAAGGGGAGACTTTTTATTCATTCAACCAACTTATTGAGTGCCTTCTTAGTGAAAAGAGCTATGAAACCGAGAAACATGGTGACACAAGTATAAGTTTTTATCGTGTGCCAGGCATTGAGGTTAAGCACCCAGGAAGATTTCCATCAACCCAGGCCAGGACCAGAACAGATGAGCCAAAGCCCATAAAGACTAAGAAATGTGCCCAAGGTTTCATAGCTTAGCAGAGACAGAAGCAGGGCAGGGATTCAAGTCTGTCTCTCAGTGATATCCAGCAGTCACACTACAGGGTGGTGAGTGCTGAGGAAGCAGGGAAAGGACCTCCAGTGCTGATAAAGCATCCATCAGAAAAGGTCTAGAATGTTCCGTTACCTCTCTGTAAATACTTGGCACAAATAGGGTTGAAGATTTTCCTTTTGAATCTCAGATTTTAAATAGTAATAAAAAATTTTGAATTAAATAATAATTCAAAATCGAATGAACAGCAGTGAAAACAAGAAAGCCCAAACCTAAAACGAGACCAAATGAAAAACAGAAAGGAAGTTGTCCTAAGCATTATGATGTGGTCAAGAATTTAAGCATAAAACCAGCTAGCACGACTTGCGATGTTTATTAGAGAAAGTTAACTGTGAAAAACAATGAACACAGACTTTGGGTCAAATTGGGAGTGTGGTGATTACAGTGGCTGATTGAGTATCTAGGTTCTGTGTGTACCTAGCTTGATGTTGTGTCCTGAGGAGAGAAAGTGGAGTAATCCCTGGAGGTTGCTTCCCCTTTCTGAATTCAGAGTCTTCCCCCAGGCAAGCTCAAGCATCTCTGTTCCTTTGCTGACTTTGGAAAGTCGGAGCAACCTCAGAGGGAACGGACTACTGAGTTTTCGTACAGGTCTATCTTTCTTTGTAGGTTATCAGCCCGAACATGGCTCCAAGCCAGAAATCAGTGCAAAAGCTGTTGGTCTTCTTGGGAAGGTCTCTGCTCTCTCTTCTGGAAAGCCTGCTTTTTGCCATCATCCCACAGCCCAGGAAGAATGTCGCTGGTGAAATTGTCCTGATAACAGGTGCGGGGGGCGGACTGGGAAGGCTCTTAGCCTTGAAATTTGCCCGCCTTGGAGCTGTGCTTGTCCTCTGGGACATCAATAAGGAGCAGAACGAGGAGACATGCAAGCTGGTCCAGGAAGCTGGAGCCACGAGAGCTTATGCCTATACCTGTGATTGCAGTTGCAAGGAAGATATATATACAGTGGCCAATCAGGTAAACCTTGGACGCTTGCCATTTAATGGGTGGTAAGCACCCCAAATAAGTCTTAAACATCCATCAGTTTCTCTGTCCATTTGCCTTTCTCAGTGCCTATTTGTCTGTCTTCCATATCCCTTTAATTTAATAGAATATACTGCGGGGGGCTGGGGGCGGGCCACAATGGCTCAGCAGGCAGAGTTCTCGCCTACCATGCCAGAGACCCGGGTTCGATTTCTGGTGCCTGCCCATGCAAAAAAAGAAAAAAAGAATATACTGCAGGGGTGGGGATTAAGATTTTTGAGTCTTTACTATATGCAAGATACTGCACTAAGCGGATCTCTAAAGGAGATCCCATTGTTAGCCCTGTTTCACAAGTAAGAAACCCAGATTTAGGAAAGGTAAGCAGTTTACCTGAGAAGCACAGCTAGGAAGTAGTAAAGCTGTGGCCAGGCCTCGAGCCTCTCGGGTTCCTAACCAATAGGCTGTACTGCCTCTGTTGGGGAGGTGACAGCCTCCTCTGAGGATAAAGAAACCGAGGCACAGAGATAGTACAGAACCTGCCCAGAGACCCAGAGCTAGTAAATGACTGAGCTAGGACTTGAACCTCTATTTAGCCTCATTTTAAAATGCAGGCCATTTCTGCCACACTTCAATGCCTTTCATTTGGATGTATATTTATTTTAAGTAGTCAAAAAGAAACATAGAATATTCCTTTCATCCTGAAGACCCTTAGCCACATCTGTTCCTTAGACAGCTATACAGATGCACATATAAAGAAATCTCTCAGGAAACCAGAGCTCCAGTATGCCAACAGTAAGGGCTGCCTTAGTTAATCCCTGTTAGCTGGCTGCCTCCTTTCCCTCTGTCCCCACATTGATTGGCACATGTCACACAATGCTTGTTCCGTGGTTTGCCAAACTCCACAGTTAAGTGGGAAGCTAGATACCCCAGGAGTCTGCAGCAAGCAGTCTTACTCACATTGTAAACTTATTCTGTAACTTCTGAATTCTAACTAGGGTCCCTTTGCTGCTTGCTATCCCTCATCCCAGTGGAAACGTTTCCCGATCACTGGCAGGGGAGTTTGACTTTACATTTTACATCTCAGGAAATCAGACCTTGACGACCTAACATGGCCCACTCAGGGTCCCTGGAGGTGTCCTTGCAGCTTGCTCTGAAGACTCCACAGATGCAGCTCTTTGCACTTTCAGCACAGATCACCTGATGCATGAATTGACACCAGCCACAGATAGCTTCCCCAGACCCCTCTAGGCAATATGGTTCATATTCAAACACTGAGTACAGAACAGATAAATCCATAGGAAAGAAAATTATTTGCATGAAAAATCTTGTGATAAATGCCTAATCTGGTACAGTTTACATAAAGATATAAAGATGTAACCTCTGTATATGGCAACGATGCAAGCCATGGATAACAGCTGAAACACCTGCATAGCTGCCTACTTCAGAAAGCTGGGCTTAATATGAGTCTGATTGTTATCAAATGATAAATTGTATGCTAATATGCTTAATCATAAGAGGGCAGTGTGCATGGACCTGTTTATTTCTCTTAGCTCTAACTTCTAGCTTTTCCATCCCTGTTTCTGAGCCAGGACAAAAACCTCTGATGCTGGTGCTATCCTCAGGCCCAAATCCCTTTCTTCCTTTTCATTTTTGACACAAGTAGGGTTTACCTAACTGTTCAGCTTAAATTTGATGAAATATCTTAACTGCTCTTCAAATCAGACTATAAATTAGATAGTCTCTAATACCATTATCTGAAACTGTAACATAAGATGTGACGTTTCCTTAATCTCAGTTGCATCCCAAGTTTTTCCTAGGCTGCAGACCTAGTTGGCAAGTATAAATCCCTCACACACATAACTCTGCTGGGAACCAGGCCTTCTACAATAGTGGATGAGAAAGACGGCAGTTTCTACCTCACCTCAACAGTGCTTCGTCCCCTGAACCAAACTGTAAGGGCACTTGCCCCATACATCCAGACAGGCACATGCATGTGTCACATGCACATACACACGCACGCACACATAGCCCGACATGTAAGGAATGCTGCTGTGAACCCTCTCTGATGGCAACATGGCAACCCCAACAGGGACAGGGACCCTGCTGCTTTATATTATAATACAGGTTATAATAATGACATGCAGAACACAAATGATAGCAAAGGGACAGCCCTGCCTCCTGTCTTCCATTCTGGAATATCCTGGGCCCAAGTCTTACTTAAGAACCAAGATGACAGCCTGGAGATGTGTTATGAGGGAAGGACTGCCATGTCACCCCCATAATTTCTATTTGTTATGTATAGATATCAACAAATGCCTACTCTGCCCAGTTTGCCATTGCCACTGGCCCTCCCATCAGGCAGCTTATCCCTAAACATGTGAGGTAAGAAGAAGAGAACCAGTCAGGCTGATGGAAAGAAGACAGATAGGTTCTAAGCTATGCTGTGTCTTTAAAGCATGCTGACTCATGTCATCCTTTCTCTGTTCTCTCCCTACCCCACACCTATCTCAGTATGGAGGCAGTCTGGATTTAGATGACATTTGGATATAACAAAGCTATTCATATGCTATTACTTGCATTAAGAGGATATACTACTTATCAGAAAAAAATTACTAATCACCAGACTTAAACAACAGCTCAAATCATAGAAAGAAAGTAGCACATCAGTGCTTGAACCATCTTAAGAAGAAGGGAAGAAATGAGAAGTGGAGCCTCAGGAGTGGGTATAGGATGCAAAGGAAATAACACATGCCTTGTTTTTAGAGGGCATAAATAAAAATTATTAAACAATAAAAAGCTATGGGAAAATAAATCTGGGATCGTATAAGGGGTCACTGCATTGGGGCAGTGCTGCTGTTTTTCAACTCAGGTTAAAAAAGAAGTTGGTGACGTTTCCATCCTAATCAACAATGCTGGGGTGGTGACAGGCAAGAAGTTCCTCGACTGCCCAGACGACCAGATGGAAAAGTCATTTGATGTGAATTTCAAAGCACATTTATGGGTAATTATGTTTTCTTCTTGCAATAAATGTCAAGTTTCTCCGACATTTAGAAATGCCTTCCTCCTGCTCTCTTAAAAGATCATTACCCCCTAAAGAAAGCACTTTCTCAGTTCAGGACCTGTGCAAATCCACCCATTTGTTTTCTCCTGGCCTAACTTGGCCTCTCCCTCCCTGAAGCTCTGCTCAGGGTCTTCTACCAAGAGAGAACTGTCCTCATTTTCATATTACCATTTACGGATTGCTGGCAATCTCGGGCACCCCAGGTACAACCCTAAAATAGGAGACGTCATCATTTTCTCAAGGAAACAGAGAAGTTAACATATTTGTTCAAGGTTGCACAGCTGGTAAGTGTCAACACTTAGACTTGATAATTTTTCTAAACTTTGGACAGTTTTGAAAGTGAAAGGGAACATTATTAAAAAGGATCTGTTGTGGGAAAACCAAGACATATGGTCACTTTACTCGGTACCTACCAGGGAAGGAGGTTCCTACCGCTGGCCCTAGTTATTACATATTTCCAACCATTGGGAGCAAGGACCCTGATTTCCAAAATGATGTATCCACTTTTCAATATTGCATTCCCTGACCTTTTTGGAGATCAGCCACCTCTGGCCTCCCCAGGCCATGAAGATTCTCTCTTTCCGCCTCTCCCTCTCTGGATCCTAGTTAGTTCCAGCCCAATCCAAAGTGCTGCGTTCTCAGCACAGGGCTCCCTCTCTGGATCCTGGTTAGTTCCAGCCCAATCCAAAGTGCTGCGTTCTCAGCACAGGGCTCTCTGCCTCTGGGAATAAGTATTTGTTGGGGAGGTCTAAGAATGCCCCTGCAGCCATGTGTTCCTCCTGCTCATCACTCTTTTGGCAGCCTTCAAATGTCATTTGGCATTTGTACAATTTCCGCCCCCTCAGTTCACTAAAAATGCAGTGGTTGTGGTGATATTCTTGGTGGTCCATATGATTTTCAAGAGGAAAGCAGAAAGCTTAGAACTGAGTGGCCACCATGTTCTTATAGAAACCACTGCAAACAGTTCATGTCCTCTTGTCTCAAATGGCCCTCACCTCTGTACTCAGGGCCAATGCATGGTCAAAATAAGGCTGAAGATTAGAATCTCTGGAAAAGTCTCTACTCCTGTGGTTGTGTGTTCTTTTCCTGCCTCTTTGGGGTTTTTCCCTGTCTGTTTCTTTCTTTTCTTTTTCCCTCTCTTCTTCTAGCTGTCCCTTAAACATTGCCATGTTCCTGGCTCCTGTCATCCCCTCTCATGCCCCCATTCTGTGCACTCTCTGAGCAAGCATATGTCTATTCTTTGAGCACCTGCCCTTCGCCGAGTGCAGAGGCAGGTGTTCATGATTAGAGGGGTCAGAGAGCTGCCCCGGGGCAGTGTCCCCAAGAGGAACGCGGGTCCCCACTGAGAACCCGCTCCGCTCAGGGTACTTTTCATTAGGCTGTGCTGTCTCCTTTTTCTGTTCGTCCATTTGTTTTGATTTTCACCTCTTCCAGTATGCTAGTTTCTCCTTGAAACTTAGTGTGATGTTGGTAAACTTTGGATCACCTGGACCTTTTAAAAGACCTCTTTTCTTATCTCCTACTCCTCTTCCTCTTTGGATCATTATTTCTCTGCTGAAGAAGACATCTGCAAAAGCCCATTTCTGTCTCCTGTACCTTCTTTCTCCAGATTCCCTCATCAAAGGTGAAGGTGTTCCACAGTCCAGAGACAGAGCATAGCTCCCTCTTTCAATTCTGTTTTATGATATGGAATAAAAATAAGAAATGGTTACTCAAAGAAATAGAGATGAGTGAAAGAGAAAGTTATCTTTTTAAGTCAAAGCCAACAGCAAGATGTCCTCTGAACAATGTTCAGGATGACTTTGACATTCCAAAATAAGGGGAAGAAAAGACAATATAAATCTGAGAAGTCCTATTATTTGTTTTTGAATTTGGGCTGCTAACTAAGATTTTCCTATACTACTTCAATCATTGACTTAATATCATGTTGCTAAAAGTCCCGTGTGCGCCTAAGGAAAAATATTGTATGATTCCACTTGCATAAGATATCTAGAGTATGCAAGTTCATAGGGAAAGAAAGTAGGTTACAAGGTACCAGAGGGAGGTGGGAGGGCAATAGGGAGTTATTGCTTAATGGATGCAAAGTTTCTGTTGAGGGTGATGAAGAAAATGAGTAATGGATGGTAGTGATGTTAGCACATCATTATGAATATAGTTAATACCACTAGATTACACATTTAAAAGTGGTTAAAGTGGAAAATTTTTATGATGTGGCACAAAAATTTTTTGAAAGTTACATATGGGCAAAAAATTAGTCTGGATGAGTTGTTTTTGTTTTTGTTTTGAATTAGTTAATTTTAGTAATGTTGGAATTACTGCTGTAGCAGGTTAAAATTGTTTCTTTCCAGATGTTCACATTTTCATATCCCCATGCCTTCAGTTATTTTTATGAATGTAAAAAAAAAAAAAGTTTAATCACAATGGTCATATGAACATCTGACAAAAGTACACAAAGTGGTATTAAATGCTAAAACTTTTCTTTTGCTCTTCTCAGACTTATAAAGCCTTTCTACCTGCTATGGTTGCTAATGACCATGGGCATTTGGTTTGTATTGCAAGTTCAGCTGGATTTCTTGGAGTTAATGGACTGGCAGGTAAGCAGAAGGTGCTATTTCACAATTGCAAGCCTCCTTGTAACCTTAATTTACATAGTAGCTCTGTATAACCAGTATTGTCTGAAGCACTGATAATAAAGGATAATAATTATGAGATACATTCACTAAGATAAAGGATTGAGAATCTCGTGCAGCAGAACTGTGCCCTGGCTAAAGCAGCTCACCGAGACTCATCCATCAGGATCCTTCGCAGCCACACTCAGATAACAGGACAGTTTGCTGATGGGACACATCCTAATGCTTTGGAGCTAATGTTTTTGACACAAAACTAGTTTTAGTGCAGTACACTTCATTCACAGGAATAAGTTTTTTGGCATCTCCAGTCACTCACATATCACCATTCTATGCACATCTTCCTGTGCCCTGGGCTTTCTTTCATCTGTGCTTCTTACAATTCATCAAATTGCTGTGATTACCTCTCTTATTTGTCTGACAAGGCACAGGACTTTTTTTTTTTTAACATGGGCAGGCACCAGGAATCGAACCCGGGTCCTTGGGCACAGCAGGCAAGCGTTCTTACCTGCTGAGCCACCATGGCCCGCCCAAGGCACAGGACTTTGAAATAATGCAGGTGGATATCCAGCTTCTGTGAGCCCTTTAACTGTCACTCTATCCCTTCCTTCAGCTATAAGACTTCCCTTCCCCCAGTTCATCATAGAAACAAACATCAGACTTTGATATTTCCCACAGTGTGGGTCTAGACTCACCTGCATCAGAATTACCTATGAGCTAGTTTAAAATGCAGAATCCCTGTGCCCCGGGCTACATCTGCTAATCAAAATGATCTGGTGAACAGGATGGCCATTATCAATAAAACAGAAATCGACAAGTGCTGGAGAAAATGTGGAGAAAGAGGCACACTTATCCACTGTTGGTGGAAATGTAAAATGGTACATTCGCTGTGGAAGGCAGTCTGGTGGTTCCTCAGGAAGCTAAGTATAGAATTGTCATATGATTCGGCAATACCATTACTAGGTTATTCAGAAGATATGAGGGCAAGGACACAAATGGGCATTTGCATACCAATGTTTATAGCAGCATTATTTACAGTTGCCAAGAGATGGAAACAGCCCAAATGTCCATCAGTAGAAGAGTGGCTAAACAAGCTGTGGTATATACATACAATGGAATATTTTGCAGCTGTAAGACAGAATAAAGTCATGAAGCATGTAAACAAAAAAATTGACCTGGTGGAGGAGCTCGGTGAGCTGCATTTGTACAACTGACTCCCACGATCCTGAACACTTCCCGTAACTACTCCAACCCACCTGTCCTCCTCCAGCTTTTTCCTCATAACCTTAGGGAAGTCCTCACTACCCCAGGCCTAGGACCTGTAGCCTGGTTCTGGCCTGGTATAGCTGCTACTGCATAACATGGTAGATATGTCCCTTTCGACTACATAAGGCCAGAGAAAAGTGTAAGTCCACCTAACCTCCTTTTCTTCTCCAAACTTCTGCACTCTGTGATTTGAATGCTCAGGTGTACCCTTGTGTCAAAATTGACACAGATACCCCTTACCACACTCCCCACTGCATTTTCAAGCCATTTAAGAAGCTGAGGTTGAAACTGCCAAGGCCTTTGTTTTTTTCTGAAAGTGGAAGAGGTAGTCATAGTTGGAAGAAAGTTTCATCTAATGTCATAACCCATGTTGAACTCTCTGGCCTAAACTTCCAGATTACTTAGTGCTTAGTTTCTGCTTTGTGTGTCTTCTTGTTGCAGTTATTTCTGTGTTCTTTAGGTCAGGGTCTGGACACATATCCTATGCCCCATGTGACAACCAGCACAGGGTCTTCCCTGTTCATTACCTTGTAAGTCAAGTCCAGATGCAACCCAAGGAGACTCACCAAGGAGTCTTGGCCCAGGAGCCTCTTAGCCTAGCATCCATGTGCTCAGGACCAGCTAAGTTTTACTTGACCTATATGCTCCTTCCCACTCACTCCTCATTTCTTCCAGTGGATGGCAAGATCATGCAGAAGAATGCTGAAGTGGCTGTTGCTTGCAATCTGTGTTGGGTTTAGTGGTACCAGTAAGCCTTGATATGGTGCCATTTTTTAAAAACTTCAGAATATTCATCAGTATCATTTGCCTTTTTCAGATTATTGTGCAAGTAAATTTGCAGCCTTTGGATTTGCTGAATCTATGTTTATTGAAACATTTGCCCAAAAACAAAAGGGGATCAAAACCACAATCGTGTGTCCATATTTTATTAACACTGGAATGTTCAGTGGTTGTTCTACTGGGTAAGTAGGTCCTTTATTTCAAAGAGACTCTATTTAAAAAAAAAAAAAAAATGATTACCTATCTGTTCTTTTGCTTGCTTTTTTCCCCAAGTGCCTATTGCTACATTGTGGAAAGACAGTTGCATTCAGCCGGTCCCTGATCATAGGGAGCTGAGAGTCTAGCAGAGATGATTTGGCATGTGCATGGATGACTAATCAGGCAGGAGCTGCTGAGCCATGAGAAAGCTCCCGGCTTTTCAAGGAAAGCAAGATGCCACCTCACTGAAAAAGCTTCAGGGGAAAGTGGTATCTTCAGTCTTAATGGCAGTCAGGATTATTTTTTGTTCATTTTTGTTTTTAATAAGCAAAAGGAATTTTTTTCCTTCTTCCTGATGGGAGTGTTTTTTACTGAATGTTTCTCCCCCAGTGCTATCTAACTTTGCATTGATCACTTTACTTATCACCCACCTCCCTAATTTTCCACTCGGGCATGGTGAAATTTTAATTATTCCCAATAGGATGAGCCACAGGCACATCTTTTTCTCTGTAAACACAGTCCTCATTGGCTAGATTTCTCATTTATAATTAACGGCATCTTTTGTGTGGTTGTGGTGACTCTGGCCTTGTTGTTATTTGTCTGTTTCTTGTCTTTAAACCCAACCATAAGCGCCTAAGGATGAAAAACCTTCCTCTTAGCACCTACTTTGGCATCCAGCACTGAAGTCGGTATACTTGTCTGCAGTGATCTTGTTAATGTTTTCAAAAATATAATTTAGAAAAGCTGCATTGAAATATAGACTACCAATAACCAACTTATGTCCTGATTTTTAAAAATTGATAAGCACTTTCTGATCAAGAGAGTCCTATATTTTTGCTGAAACCATCTGATAATCTTTACCACAGCAGTTAATAGTCGTGGCAGGAACAAGCAATCACAAACTTTTGGTTGCCCAAAACATGTCTATTCTCCCTTATTTCATATGCTGTGCCATATGAGTTCTCTAAATAACTGAGAAATGTGTGTGTGGGTTTTTTTGTCCAGTCACCTTTTTGAAATTATTTTCATAAAATGTGTGCCAGCCTCTTTTGTGTTCTTTAAAAAAAAAACAGAATGGGCCTGTATCTCTTTCTTTCAAGTCTCAGTGTATTCCCAATCTATTTATTTCTCTTTTTTTAATTTTTAAAAGCTTTTTTCAGTTGTCCAAACAAATCTTCTTTAATTTTGTCCTATTTTTTTAAGTTGTTTAAAAATGAAGCCTAATTTATTTTAAAAGTCTATTTTTTGAAGCTGTTCAGAATTTAGCCTAATTCATTAAAATTTCAGAATTTCTGCCTCTCCTAGGTGTGTTTCTGTTTGTGTTTAAAATAATTGAGTTTAATGTGAACCACGTATGAGTGTCCTAATGTTGAGCCACCTTCCAGCTCTGCATCTGCTGAGACCTTCTCCTGGGCTTCCCTGGTCACATCCTTTTCGTACCACAGTCTCGATCCACCCTCCTCCCTGGATGCCACAGGAGAGCTGGAGGTCATTGAAGGGGCACAAACCTGCAATCCGGCATTTCATGGAGACCACCAGCAGTTGTTTCCAGCTACTGCCTTATAACTTTTAGATCCACTTGTTTAATGTGGTTTCATGTCAATGTATACATTGTGGCATCGATGTATTCTTTAGAAGTATTACTTCCATTTCAAATTTCAGATGTCGTTACTGACCACGGTGATAATCGAGTAAGCATAGAAGTGGATGGAATCTGGAAAGACACAAATATAAGTGATAATACCTTACAACCTTTTTATCCCTAAAGTGTAAAGAATTCTCATTATTAATTTGTTAACGTGCAGGTATTTTTTCTGCCATAGCTGTCCTTTTCTGTTGCCGATTCTGGAACCAGAATATGCAGTCACGAAGATAGTAGATGGTATTCTGCAAGAAAAGGTGTACTTGTATATACCAAAGTTTTTATACTTCATAGCGTTTTTAAAAAGGTAACGATAATCAGCTCCTTCCTTTTGGTATCTTCTGTTTCTTCCCTAATGTTCCAGTCAACAACTTACTCCAAATCTCACCTGAAGGAGCCACTTAAACAGTATCTGTTAAATGACTGAATTTTTAAAAGGAAAACCTCTTAAGTCATGCGAGCCCTTCATTATGCCCCTTTGCTGACAATTGCAAGGCGGCAAAGTTCCAGTGCTCTCCATGAGTCTAGCACGTAGACCCTTCCTTATGACATGGATTTATTGAATGATCTATGGACAGATAGAAACGATATTTTTAAGAAAGGTGCTTTTTCTGGTGCGTATTATAACACAAGCATGTTGAAATATAGAATTGTGCTTCCTCAAGTTCAGGGCCCCAAGATAGAATCAGACATCAAGCCAGGTATTTCAGGAATTTATAGTAGGTGTAAAACTGACGATAGAGAATTAATTTAAGCTATAAGATGGTGAAAGAAAATTTGAGAAATAAGATGGGGGATAAAAACTGAAAAGAAAGTCTTCTCTTAAAAGCATGAGAAGGTATCTTTACCCATCCTTCACTGTTTAATATGGCTGAAGTGCGTCACCTGCAGTATTAGGACCAAACTACAGGGATGCTTAGCCCAAATTGCTTCAGCAGCTGCTGGTCCCAACACTCTCAATTCATCTTCTAGGCTGTAGAGGGTCATCTAATTAAACTCCCTCAGAGGGGCTTCTGCTTTGCAGGGAAGCACATTCCATTATTGAACCACTTCCTTCTGTTGAGTTGAAATCTGTCTCGTTTTAACTTCCTCTTGGTTCCAGCTTTGCCCTCCAGCAAGCGTTACATGGAATTCCATTCCTCTTGATAGTGACAGTTCCTTAGTTATTTGAACACAAGTATCACAAGTCATCTCCTCTACATGGCCAGCAGCTGTTGCCCTTCTCTCTCTTTAGCTCCTCATATCTCCTTTGGGCAGTGAACCAGAAGTCATCCTACTGTCAGATCACTTGGCCAGGGCTTCATCTGGCACAGGACTGATGGCTGATGAAAGCTGTGTGGGACAGGGCAAATGATCTCTGACAAGTCATTTAAAAGCCCTGGTCTCATTCCTACTATTCCCTAAGTCTTTGACTCTGGGCATGCCATCAATTTGGACTGCAGTTTCTTCCTTAATAAAATAAAGGTCATTGTCTTTTATCACCTGTAGGTGAGTGCAGTGCATTGTTTTTTGGCCATTGCACATATCTGCAGCATGGTGTTTCCGACCTAACAGACCTTTCTAATATAGTAATGCCAATTGTAAAAAATGTGGGACTTGATTTTTCATTTTGAATGGTGATAGAGATTATGTTTGCTTTCATGAGATGGTAGTTCTTGGCAGAGGTTTGAGAAAGGGCAGTAGAGTTCTGAGAAGACCAAAGGTGAAGGGAGGGCATGGGATGGGCTACAGTGAAAGTGATCCCAGTGAGCACTCACTCAGACATTCATTCAGCAACATTTAGAGAGTGACAAGTGTGTGCAGGCATTGCTTCCTATCCTAGACCTGGGGTTATAGCAATGAACAAAACCAACAAGTGGTCCTATGCTCAAGGGGATCATCTTCTTGGGGCAAGGATGGTTGTGGGGAGGGGCAGAGAACAAACAAAACTATAATAGAGTAGAAGAAAAGGCATGCTGGGTAGTAATCAGTGCTTTGGAGAAATTTAAAGCAGGAAAAGGAAATCCTGGGTGGGAAATGAAGGGCTGCAAGATGGGGTTTAAGTTTTAAAATGGGGCCCCAGATGACATTCCAGGAGAGATGTGAAGATGGTGAGGGCATGAGCCCCATGGCTCTCTGTGGGAAGATTACCCAACACAAAAGCAGCAAATGCAGACTCCTTCTCCATACTCCCAGCCAGCCTTCGTCCTGTCTTAAGGCTTCCTAGGTCTGCTATGTTCTCTACTCTCTCTGCAGCATGAACCATCCCAAATACGAGCCCAAGGCTAAAATGACACACATGGGGGTGGATGGTTTTTGGGGGGTGGGCTGGCTGAGAAGAGCAGTCTTGGACAGGCCTTGCCAAAAGGGCCTGAGAAGTTGTCACATCCAATCCTCAGAGCAGTCCTAGAGAGAAAGATTCATGACCTCACTTTATACTTGATGGAACAGAGGCTCCCAATTTATTCAATAGCTTGCATGAGGTGGCATCGTGAAGGGCAGAGCTAGGGTTTGAGCCGGGTTCGTCCCACCTCCAGTACCCACACACATGCCGCCAAGACTTGCCTGCTTTCCATTAGTCATTGAGTAGAGCCTCAGAGGTTCAGAAGTGGAAATGAGAAGTGAATTGAGTGACATTAATGAAGCAAAGAGAGAAATAACAGAGGTCTTGAACGAGTGTCCTACCAGATAGCGGGGAACCCTCCTGAACAACCCCGGGCAATCCTGAGGTGGAGGCGGATGGGTGATGTGTGATTGATTTCATCTGGGCAAATAGGTGATGAACCCTGCCTCTCAGCTCAGCTGGTAATGGTGCTTACATGAATGATAACCTAAAAAGTTTCCTCTTGTGTTCTTTTTAGTATCTTACCCCTGAAAACAGCACTGATTGTGGCAGAATATTTGGGCGCCTTTAATGTCATGGATGGTTTCACTGGTTCAAAGAAGAAAGACTAAGGACTGCTCGTGTCACCTGATATCCAAAGCCAGCATAACTCACATTTGGTTCAATGAAGAAAAGCATTTTTGTCCAAACAGAAAAATAGATCTAGATGCCACATAGTAGCACTATTATTCTGCCATCTAGGCTCAGATTCTCAGCCAGTGCCTTTGAAAATAATGTTGATACCTGCTTTTTTGTTGTTGTTGTTGTTTTTCTTCTCAAAATGAAAAGGCCCTTCCACTCTAATAGATGTTGGGGTCTGCAGCTTTCTGATGCTGGTTGCTGGCCATCCTTGGGTTCCTTGGCTTGTATCTCTGCCTCCTGTCCCAAGGTGATGTCCTCTCGTCGGCTCATCTGTTTTCCACAGATTTCAGGCTTCTTCCTGTGGGGCTTTCTCCAACGTCCGGCTTCCAGTTTCTTCTCTTTATAAGGCCTCCAGTAACATGGTTGGTTCCCCCCTTTTTCAGTTGGGCCACATGGTCACTAAAACATAACATCTTCAGGAGGTTCTATTTATATTGGGTTTGTACCCAAAGGAACGTGGATTAAGAGTAATAACATGTCTCTGTCGGGGTACATAACTCAGTCCACAACAAATGCCCTCTTTCCAGGGACAGAGCCAGGGGACAGAGCTCACACTTGGCCAACAGCTGACTCTCGCCTTTGGCCTTTTTCAGCAGGTACCACCTGCTTATGGAAAAAGCCAACTTCCCATGCCCTTCTTTCCTAAGCAATCTCACAAACACTTCTAAATACTCTGGACACTCACAGAGCAGTTGCCAGTCCACCTGCAGGTGAGAACGAGGGAGCCTTGCTGGGACAACCCCGGGAGGCTGTGATCCCAGACAAAACTCATAAACAGGATCGCGTGGTTTTTTTGTTCAAGAAGAAATCAGAATGGTTGCTTCTTACTCCACAAATTAAACCACTGAGTTATATTTATTGATTCCTACTGACCCAAAAACATATATTTCATTTGGTTAATTCAAAGTGTTTAACTTCGTATTTCAAGTCAGGCTTCATGTTGAAATATTTTTCCACGGAAGGGAAACTTTCTGCCTTTATATCTGACAGTGCTTCACTCACTTCTGATCTGTTGTATTCGTATAGTTTAATCATCGGGCAAACTACTCTTATGCTTTGAAGATTAACTATAAAAGCAAGATTAAGAAAAATGTTAATTACCATTTTCCTGGACCGCCTTCCCAGGCCTGGGGAGGGGGATGGGGATACCTGGCTTGTGAGAAAACAGAAACCTTTGTTTCTTGCCCTCTTTTGTGTTGAGAGAAGGACGTGATAGTAAGACACTGTCAGAGTGCTAAGAAGTGAGAGTGTGGGTATCTTGAGGGTAATAGTGATATTAGAGGGCCAAGATCTCAGTCCGGGAAGTTTGGAGTCTGGGATCGGTTGATTTAGCTTGAGCAGCTTGCGTGATTCCGATAGCTCTACCCATAGCATTTCTTTTTCATTCACAAAGTAATCATAATAAACTTGTTTATGATGAGCCCATTAAAACTGATTACGCATCATGCCTGGCAACGAGCTATGTACTTCACACACATGATTTCATTAGGCAAGAATACTAACGAAAGAACCATTACTCAGAGAAGAATTGAGGCATTTTGGTGGACACCGAAAACGAGAGGGCATTTTGTTTCTCACACTGACATCTTACTCAATCCCAGAGGATCAAAAGGACTTAGTCAAACCAACTGATGTTCCAAATCCTTGGTTAACAAGGTTAATTAGGAGAGAGGCACGGTATTGCTCCTAGATTACAATTCCAAAAGCGCATATTGAGGGGTCTATTTAGTAGAGGAATAAAGACAGGTTCTTTAGGGGATTTATTAGAACAAAAGTCTTGGGGGCAGGGGAGGGGGGTACACAGGGAGTGCCCACCGCATCATCACAACATTCCTCGCAATTATTTCTAATAGGGGTGCATCTTGGCCAGACAGTGACACAGACCTGAAATTCAACTGTAGTTTTAGAATACCCATAAAATTGTCTGAACAAATTTGGAGTTACTTAGGGTGCTCACAGAAAAGACCACCTGTAAATTAGATGGTTCTAGTGGGTAGTAAGGGGATTTAGAGCTGCTGGGTAGCAATGCTCTCTGCCTGTATTTCTTACCAGTTTCTCTCTGAAATGTAATCCCAGTGAAGCTTTGATCAAGAGCCCAACACCTAAGCAGACCTGAAGAAAAGCAGGGCTGCAGCCTTGTCCAGCGTCCTGCAGGCCCGGGATTTCTCCAAACCCCAAAGACCTCCTGGTAGCAGAAGAGCACAAGGAGTTTGGCTGGGCTGGGTCGAGTTGTGTGGCCAGGCACCTTTTAAAAAAAAAAAATCGTGGTTTGATTTTACATTTTGACACCAGCCTAGGAAAGGAGATGCAGGCCCCATATGGCCTTTCCATTCCTCAGCCTCCAAATGCTGAGATGTTCATATGTTCTCAAATGACATCATTTCTCAAATGAAGTCATTTTGAAGCAGGGCAGGTAGGATGAATTGGGGATGCTTGGAAAGACGTAATTCCAATCTCAAAGAGCCAGCATTTGCAGAACCACAACCCAGAATATGGGCCACCAAACAAAGACGTTAATCCCAGGCAGAGCAGTTGCGTGGCGAGATCACACAGCAGACTAGGTACCTCTGACAGTGCAAGAGTGGTGACCCATCGGGGGTGATCCCACAGCCCCAGCCCACGTGCCTTCCAGGCTGCTGAACAGCTGTCCTCTGCTGTCAGCCAGCTGGCTCGACCAGGCCACAAAGGAATGCCTGGGGCCTTGTTTTAGTTTGTTAAGGTTGCTGAAATGCAGTAAACCAGAAATGCAGTGGCTTTTACTATGGGAAATTATTAACTTACAAGCTTACAGTTCTGCCGCTATGAAAATGTCCAAATCAAGGCACCAACAAGACAATACCTTCTCTCCAAAGACAGGCTAGTGGTGAGTCTCGGCTTCTGTCACATGGTCAGGCTCGTGGTGACGTCTGCTCATCTCTCCCTTCTCTCCTCAGGGTTTCCTTGCTTCAGCTTCTGGCTTCAGTGGCTTCCTCTCTGTTTCTGTGTTTCTCTCTGCTGTCTGTGTGTCCTCTAAGCTTCTCTGACTTTTTCTCTCTCAGCTTCTCTCTTTTCCCTTTCAGCTTCTTTGTGGACTTCTCTGAATCTCATCTCTCATAAAAGATTCTAGTAAAAGGATTAAGACTGGCCGGTGATACACCTCAACCAAAATAATCGGTAAGTCCCACGCACAGTAGGTCTACACCCTCAGGAATGGATTAGCTTTAAGAACATGATCTTATCTGGGGTACATAACAGCTTCAAACCATCACAGACCTGGATCCCCTTTCTTACCCTAAGCTTGGTATCAAATTGGAGATCAATAACAAGTGCACCAGCCCTTGGGGACCTCCGTTGGGGAGGCTGCTCGAGGGTGGTGGAGCAGGCTGTCGCATCAATGTCCAGATCGAATGCACATATTTGAACACCCTTCATGTGTATCGGCACCCGCTGAAGCGGTGACACCACAGGCACATGCGGCAGCACATCTCTGTACCCCTGACATGTTCTCGCACTGAGGACATCCTGTGTTTGTCTTTGCCATTGGATTCCACGAAGGTTGTTCAGGAAGTGGCACTGGCCCTCCTGACAAACTCCAGTTCCCGATCCTCAGGATGACTGCGCACACCTCTCTTCTCGAGCACGCCACAGTACTGTCACCTCGCAACAGTAACCCAGGAGATGGAGGCTGAAGGTAGGAGCTCCCACAGCACCCCAAACCAGCACCTAAGCAGGTGCTTCTGTTCACCCTCCCCTCCCTCCTTTTCCCTGGCCACGGAGGAAGTTGTGCCTGGCCCCCGGCTGGCCCTCCTGCCTGTGTCTTCTTCCTCAGCATCTCTTGGGACACCACCGGGAGTCCCAGCCCCTGTCTCACCACCAGCTTCTCCCCTACATCCTACGCACCTAGCAAAGGGGATGCTGAACTTGGAATCATACAAGTAGACAGCTTTACGAAGCCCTCCCTCCCACCACCGTCCTCAACGTTAGGTCACTGAAGGTGCAGACTTGAGCAAACCATCCATCTCCTCCCCTGACAGGTGCCCCCAAGTATCCCAGGACTTGGAGACCTTTCAGAAGAGGTCATCTCTCAACTTATTCCCCTCCTCGTGGTTGACACCATGAATCAACCCCTCATCTCAGCAACCCCTCTGCCTATTTGCCGCTTCCACTGCTCACTCCTTCAGTTGTTTCTGTTCCTCAAGCTTCTCTCCTTGGAGCTATCACTAGGTAGACTTTGCCTGGAGGCTCTGAACTGTGCTCACAGCCCCTTCTCCCAGATCCCTGCAAGCTGCCCCAGCCAGAAGCTGACATGTGCTGCCCTGCTTTTGCTTTCCAGCTCCTGCTGTCCCCAGTTAGGAGCACAGCCAGTCTCTTCTGCCTCTCAAACATCACCAGCACATTTTCCTAACCATCCCCACCGCTGCTGCTTATACCTCAGACTTTTCCCGTTTGTTCTCTGCCCCTGCAGTCATTTCCTAGCTGGCCTTTCCGCCATGAGTCTTGCTCATTCTATTAGTGAGGCTTGAACTAGCTGGGCTGACTGAAAATCCCATGGGAACAGTGGCTTACAGAAAGTGGACATGTATTTCTTGCACGTGTTTATTGTCTAGAGGCAGCTAGCTGTTGAAGACTACTATTCCCCAGTTCCATGACTGTAAGCTTACTCTGGGTATCTGCTCGGCTCTGCAGGGGTTATGTTCAGGATGACACTGATGAGCCCGGTCTGCAATGACCACCAAAACCTCAGCCATTGTAGCCACATTCCAGCCTGCACGCATCCAGAGGGGAGAAGGCACCACACTCCCTTTAAGGACAATCCAGGGACATTACACATACCACATATACTACATCCTGTTGGGCAGAAATAGCCATGTAGCTACACTGACCTCAAAGGATGCTGAGCAATAGGGTCTTTATAGTACGCTGCCATAAGCCAGCTGGAGCTTGGAGTTCTGTTACTAGGGCAAGAGATAAGAGCAGATATTGGGTGGTCTTCTAGTTTGCTAGCTACCAGAATGCAATATACCAGCAACAGAACAGCTTTTAAAAGGGGAATTTAATAAGTTGCTAGTTTACAGTTCTAAGGCCAAGAAAATATCCCAATTAAAACAAGTCTATAGAAATGTCCAAGCAAAGGCATCCAGGGAAAGATACCTTGGTTCAAGAAGGCTGATGAAGTTCAGGTTCTCTCTCTTTCATCCAAGGAGGCACATGGTGAGCACAGTCAGAGTTTCTCCCTCAGCTGGAAGGGCGCATGGTGAGTACACCATCATCTGCTAGCTTTCTCTCCTGGCTTCCTGTGTCATGAAGCTCCCTGGGAGGCGTTCTCCTTCTTCATCTCCAAAGCGCTGGCTGATGAACTCTCTGCTTCATGGTGCTGCAGCATTCTCTGCTCTCTCCAAATCTCCTTAATTCTCCGAAATGTTTCCTCTTTTATAGGACTCCAAAAACTTATCAAGACCTACTCAAATGGGTGGAGACATGTCGTCACCTTATCCAGTTTAACAACCACTCTTGATTAAATCACATCTCCAGGGAGACGATCTGATTACAGTTTCAAACATACAGTATTGAATAGGAATTATTATGCCTTTACAAAATGGGATTTTGATTAAAACATGGCTTTTCTAGGGTCCATACATCCTTTCAAACTAGCACAGGTGTCAACATACAGTTTCTGCCATAATCTACCTCATTAACCACCCAAATATCATTTATTTAATCCAATTCCTTGAGCATTTAAACCACTATCAAAGAATCTTGCCTAGAGAAAGTTTAAACTCTAAGCCAGTGACCCTTTCTGGCATCTGTGCTATGCCAAAACCTACCTTCTCTCTCTCTCTCTCTCTCTCTCTCTCTCTCTCTCTCTCTCTCTCTCTCTCTCTCTTTCTCTCTCTCTCATCTCTCAGTCTCCAATTTAATGGAGACTGTCTTAGGGACATTGAAGCAAAGTTTAGGAAAAGGCCAAACTCTTCATTTGCTTTTTGCTGCTGGGATGGATTCCATATCTCTTTTAAAAGCCTTGGGGGTGGGCCACGGTGGCTCAGCAGGCAGAGTTCTTGCCTGCCATGCCTAAGACCTGGGTTTGATTCCCAGAGCTTGCCCATGTGAAAAATAAAGCCTTGGACCACCATGGGCTTCCTTCTTCTAAGGCTATCATCTCAAATCCACATATCTGAGTACTTGCAATCAGGTGCAGCGGCTATGGTATGGAGGGTATGGTTGCCAGGAGTTAGTTCGACTTTTATGCCCTCCCCTTATGCTTAATGTTGTTCTCATCTCCACTGCATTACGGGTGTCTTAGACCCAACTTTGGATAGCTCCAGATACCCCAGTGTTTTTCTAGTTGCTTTCACCTCTAGGCAGCCTGTGAGAAGTTGGGGAGAAATCGGCAGCATTTTTTCCTAGAGAGACTGGAGGCTCAGGATAGTGAATGGCCTTCAGGTTGAAGATGGGGCCTGAGGTGAGCTAGATTTCTGCCCTATGGAAGCTCCAAGGGGAAGCAGGAAAAAAAACACAGTTGTCATGGAATTGTATTCCCTAGGCTTCTCTCCATGAGACTCTGTTTAAAGCAATGAAGACACCCAATCCACATTGGCATTATGGATTTGCCTTACTATTTCCCCAAACAATAGTCTTTTTTCAGCATGTGATATATCTACCAGCATAGAATAGAATCTATTTAAACCAAATATTTTCATCACAAAACAAGTATTACCAGATTTCCAATGTGTAAGCATCTGAACCCTTGCTGCCTGCCATGTGGGAGCTTGAACTTAAGGGTGCCACAGTTTAATTCCCCTTAGGTATGGCACCCTCTATGAGATACTGCATTCTGTATTAGTTAAAATTGGGTGCAGCTGTAACAGTGACCCTAAGTAACAGTGATTGAAGAAATATTAAAGGGTACTCTCTAAGAAATCCAGAGCTGGAAAACCACACCTTCTATAGTGTCTCTGCTCGGTGACATCCCAGGGACCTAGTCTCCTGGCAGCTCTTCACGCAGCCATCCCAAGAGCATGGCTGTCATCATCATGGGCAAGGTGGCAACCACTGTGCCCACCTTCCAGGCATCAGAGTGTAGGAAGGGATAAAGACAAAAGGGACATTTGCCTTTGAATGCTATTTCTAGTAGTTGTCATACAACAACCCCCTCAGATACTATCAGCCAGATGCAAGGGAGACTGGGGATTGTAGTTTTCATTAGAGCAGCCAGGACCCTATCTAATAACTGCAGAGGTTTCTAAGAAATGCGTATTAGTAATCTTGATCACAGGCTCTTCCAAGGCACAAACTTTGTTCCAAGGCACAAACTTGAATTCAAATGAGAGAGAGGTGTAGGGACAGTGTTTGTGTAGAAATTAAGTTGGTTTCAAATCAGATGTAATTGTTAAAGATTTGGGATATTAAATTTAAGCCATATGGTAAACATACAAAAAAAAATCTGAAAAAATAGACAAAAAGAAATGAGAAGGGACTCAAAATGTTACAACATAAAATATAAAATAAATATGAAAATAGGAATTAACAGAAGGAACCAAAAAAAGCATTAGACTTGCAGAGACTAAATAGCAAAATGACAGAAGAAAGTCCTTCATTACCAATAGTTACTTTAATTGTCAGTGAATTAAACACTTCACACAAAAAAGCAAAGATTGGAAAGAAAAAAAAAAAACACCATGACCCAACTATACACTGATTACAAGACATCCCTTTAAATTCAAAGGCATAAATAGGTGAAAGTTAAATGATGAAAAAAAAAATATATATATATATATATACCATGCAAACGGTACAAAAATAAAGGTTGGGGTAGTTCTACTAATATTAGATGAAATAGACTTTAAGTCCAAAAAACTGTATGAGAGACAAAAAAGGTCACAACACACTGATAAAGGAAGACATAATAATTACAAATATATATGCAACTATCAGCAGAGCCCCAAAATATATGAAGCAAATAACGAAAGATTTGAGGGGGGAAATAAACTGTCCTATATTAATAGAAGGAGACTTCAATACATCACTTTCAATAATGGATAGATCATCTGATCAGAAGATCAGTAAGGAGATGGAAGATTTAAATGATACAATAAACCAACTAGACCTAGCAGACATATGTAGAATACTTGACCCAACAGCTGCAGAATATACATTCTTCTATAGAGCACTTTGGTCATTCTCCAGGGTAGACCACATGTTAGCTCACAAATCAAGTCTTAACAAATTTAAAAATATTGATATTATAAAAGTATCTCCTCTAAGCATAATGAAATGAAGCTAAAAATTGATAGCATAGGGATAATGGGAAATTAAATACAAATATGTGGAAATTCAGCAAGGCACTTTAAACAACCAATGATTCAAAGAAAATACATAGGGGAAATTAGAAAATATCTTCAGGCAAATTAAAATGAAAATATAAAATACCAAAACTTATGGGATGCAGCAAAGACAGTTCTGAGAGGGAAATTTTTACCTCTAAATGCTAATATTAAGAAAGAACAAAGATGTTGTATTAGTTAGGGTTTTCTAGAGAAACAGAATCAACAGGAAATATTCATAAATATAAAATTTATAAAAGCATCTCACGTAACTGTGGGAATGTGGAGTACAAAATCCATAGAGCAGGCTGTGAAGCTGATGATTCTGATGGAGGATCTGGATGAACTCCACAGGAGAGACTCGCTGGCCGAAGCAGGAAGAGTCTGTCTCTTCTGAATCCTCCTTAAAAGATTCCAGTGTTTAGATTAAGCACCACTCACTAAAGAAGACATTCCCCTTGGCTAATTACAAATGGAATGAGCTGTGGATGTAGATGATGCGATCATGATTTAATTCTATGAAATGTCCTCATAGCAGCAGACAGACCAGCACTTGCCCAACCAGACAAACAAGTACCACCACCTGGCCAAGCTGACACATGAACCTGACCATGGCAGATGTCAAGGCAGAGACCTAGCCTCACAACTGGAGGATTGTTTTTTTCTAGAAAAAAAAGAAGAGAAAACTAGCACAAAATGAACAGAAGGAAGGAAATAAAGATCACTGCAGAGATAAATGAAATAACAGAATTTTTAAAAATAGAATAAATGAAACTAAAATTTATTATTTGAAAAAAAGCAATAAAATTGACAAACTTTTAGCTAGACTGAAAAAAAGAAAAAGGATGCAAGAACCTAAAAGCAGAAATGAAGAGATGTTATTAGCACTGACCCCACAGAACTAAGAAGTAGTATAAGAGGGTACTATGAACAACTGTATATTAACAAATTAGATAACCTGGATGAAATGGATAAATTCCTAGAAACACACAAACTACCTACACTGACTCAAAAAAAATAGATCTCAACAGACAATAGTAAATAAAGAGATGAAATTGGTAGTCCAAAACCTCCCAACAAAGAACAGCCCAGGACCCAATGACTTCTTTGATGAATTTTACAAACATTTCAAGAAAACTTCATGCCAGTCCTGCTCAAACTCTTCAAAGATTGAAGACTTCCTAAGTCATTCTATGAGACCAACATTACCATAATATGAAAGCCAGATAAAGAAACCACAAGGAAAGAAAATTACAAACCGATACCCTTTATGACTATAGGTGGAAAATTCCTCAAGAAAATACTAGCAAACCAAATCCAGCAACACAATAAAAGAATTATGCACCCATTATACAAGGATGGCTCAACATAAGAAATTCAATTAAAGTAATATACATTACAGAATAAAGAAAGAAAACCACATGATCATCTCAATTGATGGCGAAAAATCATTTGACAAAACCTTCCTGATTAAAAAAAAACACACACACTTAGAAAACTAGGAATAGGAAGAAACTTTCTCTGTATAATAAATGCCATATAAGAAAAACCCACAGCTAACATCATACTCAATGGTGAAATTCAGAAATTCTGGGGGTTCCAGTCCCTGCTTTGCTGAAGATGAGGTGGTTTTAGGGGTGAGACTCGTCTGCTTGCATGTCACATGTGGAAAGAGGGCGTCAGGTCACATACTCAGGCCTTCCCTGAATCTTCAGTGAGTCTGTGAGAATAAACATAGACAGTTGTTAGAATTTTCCTATATGAGTGTTCATGGCAGCTTTATTTCCAATAGCAAAACTTTAAAAAAAATTTTTAAAAAGTCAAAGGACTTGAATAGAAATTTCTCCAAAGAAGATATACAAATGGTCAATAAGCATATGATGAAAAGATGCACAACATCGTTAATCATGAAGTAAATGCAAATCAAAACTACTTCATACCCTTTAGGATAAGTTTAATCAAAAAGTCAGATAAAGAACAAACAAAAAAAGTCAGATAAGTAATGTTGGTTGAAGATGTAGAGAAATTGGAACTCTAACGCACCATTAGTGGGAATGTACAATGATGCAGCCACTTTTGAGAAGAGTCTTGCATTTCCTAAACAATTAGACATAGAGCAGCCACATGACCCAGCAATTCCACTCCAAATATGTAACCAAGAGAAATGAAAACAAATTTCCACATAGGAAGTTTATAGGAATGCTTACAGCAGTGTTATTCATAATAGCCAAAAGGTGGAAACCATTCAAATGTCCATTGACAAACAATAGATATACAACATATTGTATATCCAATACAGTGGTATCTTGATCAACCTAAAAAGGAATGAAGTTTTGATACATGCTACAACATGGACGAATCTTGAAAACATTGTGCTAAATAAATGAAGACAGTCATATAAGACCACATACTGTATCATTCCATTCATATGGAAGTCCAGAATAAAAGAATCTATAGGGCAGGCCACGATGGCTCAGCAGGCAGAGTTCTCGCCTGCCATGCCAGAGGACCTGGGTTCGATTCCTGGTGCCTGCCCATGTTAAAAAAAGAATCTATAAACAGAAAGATTAGTGGTTATTTAGGGCTGATAGCTAAAGGGTACAGACTTTCTTTCTGAGATTATGAAAATGTTCTAAAATTGATTGTTGTGATGCTTACACACATCTGTGAATATACTCAGAAAACATTAACTAGTACACTTTAAATGGGTGAAGTGTGTGGTATGTGAATTATGTCTCACAAATAAATAAATTAAATAACAGCAGTTTTTAAAAAGAGAGAAAAACCTGGAGTTTTTCTCCTGTGTTAATTTCAGACAAAGGAGACTTCAGAAAAAGGAGACTAATCACAACTATCTACCCTGGTGCTTGGAGGAGGCAGGCCCCCCTTTCTTGAATAGTGGCCCCTCTCCACACTTGAAGACCATGCAAAATTTCAGATGAGGCCCCTCAAGATTATACTTGTCCACTCAAGATTGGCTTCTCTTCTCTTGGCCATCAGGTCAATTTTGGGTCAAATCTCAGCATGACCCTACTGAGGACATTATGGGCATGTTTTGGAGCTGTGTGTACCCCAGAAAAACATGTTCTTAAATTTAATCCATTCCTGTGGGTGTGAATCCATTGCAAGTAGGACATTGTGATGAGGTTACTTCAGTTAAGACCCAACCTAAACAGGATAGGTCTAATCCTATTACTGGAGCCTTTATGAGCAGAATGAAATTCAGACAGAGAGAGAGAGAGAGAAAGCCACAGAGGAAGCAGCTAGAAGCTGAGAGTCAATAAATCCCAGAAGAGAAGAGAGAAACCAGGAGACACCAATGTGTGCACTGATTGCCATGTGACAAATTAAGGACCAAGGATCATGGGAAGCCAGTTCCAGAGTGCTACAATCATCGGGTGAAAGCATCACTTTGATAATGCTTTGATTTGGACATTTTTCTTAACCTTAAAACTAGGAACAAATAAATTCCCATTGTTTAACCCAACCCATTTCATGGTATTTTCTTGAGTGGTACAGGAGACTAAAACACAGGAATTGCATGTACCTGGCCTAAATGTGCTGGCTGGATCTAGAGAGTATGCCTGAGAGTGAATTCTGAGTATGTAGAGTCACAAACTTCTCCTTGAATACTTCTCCCAATCTACAGAGATCTTTGGGGAATGCCTGTTCTGACTTTTCATGGTGAGAAGGGGTGTCCACACTAAGGGCACATAGTTTATTAATAATCCTGGAGAGGCAGATCCCTCTGAATTTCAGGATTTATCTGATCTAGGAGTCCTCTGGGAATTGTACCCTCCAGGAAGGCAAATCTAGTGCATGAAAGCTTTATAGTGTCTTAGTTCAAGCTTAGGTGTTCTTAAGAATCAACAGGAGTGATGTTGATTGGGGTTTATAGCAAGTCATGACAATTAGCACTGTCCAACTGAAGCTTGCATAAAAGCAGCCTCCAGAACAACATCTTGACTCCATTTGATCTCTCTTGGCCACTGATACCTTGTTTTACTACTCTTTTTCCCCTTTTGGTCATGAAGGCATTGTCAATCTCATGGTGCCAAGGCCAGACTCATCCCCTGGAGTCAAACCCCACAGTTTCAGGGAGATTTTCACCCCTGAATGGCTTATACAATGGGGAGGGCAATGATTTTCCTGCAGAGTTGGGCTTAGAAGGAGAGAAGCCACATCTAAGCAACAAAGAGGCTTCCTGGAAGCAACTCTTATGCCTTGTTATGAGTAGTCTTAGCTTACTTATATAATAAAATATCCTCTTTCCAATTCTTCTCTTTTTATTAACGCTCCCACCTCTCTTTGAGTCACTGAATTACCTTGTCTCCCATTCCTAATTTGAGAGTTTAAACCAAAATTTCTTACATTGGATGTGATAGGTTGAAGAATAGGGAGGAGTCAGTGATGGCCTGGGATTTAATGGCTCGGGCCTCTAATTGTGAGTGTTACAGAGGGTGTCCTGGGCTGGGACGATGGGAACAGCCAACATAAGAGGAGAGAGAAAAAGAGTTCAAGTTTGAAGATATTGACATTGAGTAGTCTAGGAAACTGGTAGCCCTATTTAAGAAGGCCATTGAATATATGGATTCAGAGTTAAGTAAAAGGCATACATTTTGGATTCATTACCAATTAAATCATGATTGAACCGTGAGACCATCCAGGGATAATGTGTATAGAAAAATGAGAAGGGGCTGAATATGGAACACTGGAAATAACCATATTTAAGAGACCAGATGAAGTAGGGAACTGGCATAGGGGATGGAGAAGGAGCCACCTGAAAGCTAGGGGTTGGGTTGGGAAAGAGTTATGTACCAAAGGAAATCAAGAAGGAATTAGTGGTCAACAGTAGTGCAAGGGACTTTGGTACAGCTATGGGGTCCAAAAGAAACATTTCACATACAGAAAAAGAGAATCTTAAGATAAAGAAGGAACATGGTAACTATCAATAAGCAAACTACACCTTCAAAAAATGGTTTAGAATCTGTTAAACTTCAGCTTTATGGACTATATTTCTACATGCTCTATCGATTTTTCACTTTCAGGTAGAATTTTTTTGAGAGAAGTGGCACTCATTCAGAGCCTCGGATTTCTGTACCCTTAATTACAACTATCTCAAACTATCTCAATGTGATAGGGATGGTCTTCAAGTGATACTGAGCACCTTGAGATATATACAGAATATTGTCCAATGAAAGCTGAGGTTGATTGGGCAATAATGGGCAATATATATATATATATATATATATCGAGAAGTGTCTAGGCAGATATATTGGTTGATATGATAGGGGTAAAAAACACAAAGAGAACAGTATTACAGAACATAACTTTGGGAAATGCCTATATTTTTATACTGAAAAAGTAGAAAAGAAGTTAGTGAGAGAGGTGTATAAGACACAAACCGATAGTGGAAGGTCTAAAGTAGTAAAATATGTTGTAAGCAAGAAAGAAAAGAGTTTTAAGAATGGGGCAGAGGCTAACTTCCTCCATTATAACAAAACTTGAATGAGATTCTATTTTCATGTATCAGATAGCATAGATTTTTTTAAAGGCTTGATTTTTATTCTGTGTTAGAGAGGAAGACATGATCACGCATTGTTAGTGAAGTGTAACTTGGTACAATATTATTGAAGGACAGTTTGACAATAACACTTATTACAATCATTTTTAGAAGTCATTTGACCCAAAAATTTCCTTAGAGGAAGGATTTAACCTGAAGATGTATTTACTTGCTCAAGAATTACTGTAGAAGATGATTTATTGCAGGATTATTTGTTGTAGTGAAAGGCAAGAAACAAACGAATTTCAATAAGGGACAAATACTATTTTACATTCCCACCAACAGTGGATAAGTGTGCCTCTTTTTCCACATCCTCTCCAGCACTTGTCGTTTTCAGTTTTATTGATAATGGCCATTCTGGTGGGGGTGTGAGATGATATCTCATTGTGATTTTGATTTGCATTTCCCTAATAGCCAGGGAAGTTGAGCATCTTTCCATGTGCCTTTTGGCCATTTGTATTTCCTCTTCTGAGAATTGCCTGTTCATGTCTTTTGCCCATTTTGTAATTGGGTTATTGTCTTTTTGTTGTTGAATTGAACAATATATATATCTCTTTATATATTCTGGATCCTAGAACTTTATCTGATATTCCGTTTCCAAATATTATCTCCCATTGTGCAGGCTGTCTTTTTACTTTCTTGACAAGTTCGTTGATGCAAAAAAGTGTTTAATTTTGAGGAGTTCCCATTTATTTGTTTATTTCCAACGTTAAAAGGCACACTTATCCACTGTTGGTGGGAATGTAAAATGGTACAACCGCTGTGGAAGGCAGTTTGGCAGTTCCTCAGGAAGCTAAGTATAGAATTGCCATATGACCAGGCAATACCATTGCTAGGTATCTACTCAGAAGACATGAGGGCAAGGACACAAGTGGACATTTGCACACCAGTGTTTATAGCAACATTATTTACAATTTTCAAGAGATGGAAACAGCCTTAATGTCTATCAACAGAAGAGTGGCTAAACAAGCTGTGGTATATACATACAATAGAATATTATGCAACTGTAAGACACAATAAGGTTATGAAATATGTAACAACGTGGATGGACCTTAAGGACATTATGCTGCATGAGATTAACCACGCAGGACAAAACAAACAAACAAACAAACAAAGGACAGACTGTATGTTCTCACTAATAAGAAGTAACATTAGTTAATGAACTTGGAGAATTTCAGTTAAGAAAAGAGACCATCAGGAGATAGAAATAAGGTAGATATTGGGTAATTGGAGCAGAGGGGATACAGTTGTGCAACAGGACTGATTGTAAAAATTCAGAAATGGATAGCACAATACTACCTAACTGTAATACAATGATGTTAGTACACTGAATGAAATTGAGTGTGAGAATGATAGAGGGAGGAGCATTGGGGGCACAAATGAAATCAGAACAAAGGATAGACAATAATGACTGAGATGGCACAATCTAGAAATGCCTACAGTGTACAATGAGAGTGACTAAATGTACAAAATAAAAAATGTTTTTGCATAAGGAAGAACAAAGGAATGTCAATACTGTAGGGTGTTGAAAATAGATGGTAATTCACATTTTAAAACTTGAACTTATGAGTGAGACTAAAGCAAAAAATATTTATTTGGTAAAAAATTTATACTTCAACTAGTGCATTTCCTAATATAACCTATGTGGACAGTTTAATTGAACACCATAAGTACATGGAACCTTTAGTAAGGCATGAGATTTTATTGGTTTGTCCAGAGTGATGCCCCAATAAATTCCACAGTGATTTGAACAGTGAATAAAAAAGCATTTGCAAAGTCCCCTTGGGGGAATGCTGAGAAAGAGGAAAAATTCAACTTCCCCACGTGGAGAATTCCTGATAATCTCACATGCAGTGGGGACAACCAAAGCAATAGGCTGAGCCCTCAATCTTGGGTTTTGTTCATATGAAACTTATCTCCGCAAAGGATAGGCTAAACCTACTTAAAATTCGGCCTAAGAATCACCCCTAGAGAACCCCTTTTATTGCTCATTTGTGGCGTCTCTTTCTCAGCCAACACGACAAGCAAACTCACTGCCCTCCCCCTCTCTACGTGGGACATGACTCTCAGGGGTGTAGACCTTCCTGGCAACGTGGGACAGAAATCCTAGAATGAACTGGGACTCAGCATCAAGGAATTGAGAAAATCTTCTCGACCAAAAGGGAGAAGAGAGAAATGAGACAAAATAAAGTGTCAGTGACCGAGAGATTTCAAATAGAGTCGACAGGTTATCCTGGAGGTTATTCTTACACATTATATGGGTATCAACTTTTTAGTTAAGGTATATTGGAGAGGCTGGAGAGAAGTGCCTGAAAATGTAGAGCTGTGTTCCTGTAGCCATGTTCCTTGACTATGATTGTATAATGAGACAGCTTTCTCAGTGTGACTGCGTGATTGTGAAAACCTTGTGTCTGATGCTCCTTTTATCTATGGTATGCACAGATGAGTAAAATATATGGATTAAAAATAAATAAATAATAGGGGGAACAAATGCTAAAATAAATTTAGTAGATTGAAATGCAAATGATTAATGAAAGGGAGTGGTAAGAGGTATAGAAAAAAATAGGTGAGACAAAGGTTAAAATATAGGGGATAGATGGAAATACTAGCAGTCAATGAGAGGGAGTGGTAAGGGATATGATATGTATGAGTTTTTTCTTTTTTCTTTTTATTTCTTTTTTTGAATTGATGCAAATGTTCTAAGAAATGATCATGGTGATGAATATAAACCTATGTGATGATATTGTTGTTGATTATATACCAAGAATGAAACGATCATATGGTAAGAATGCTAGAGTTTGTGTGCTGTCATGTTTAAAAAATAAATTAAATTTACATAAATTATAATGTATCCATACAATGATTCATACAATTTAATTTAATCCATACAAATTTAATGTAATCCATACAAATTAAATTTAATTTAAATTAAATTTAAAATAAATTATAATATATCCATACAATGAAATAATATGCAATTGTTAAAAAGAATGACTCATTTCTATATGCACTGATATGGGGCAGTTTTCAAGATGTGTTTTTCAGTTAAAATCTTGGGGTCACACAATATTCTACTGCTTCTCCTTAAAAAAGACATGGGGGGATGTGGGTTGGCACAAGTAGGCATGATTTCATATATACGGAATATCTCTGAAGATCATCACAAAAAATAATAAAAGGCAAAATGGAGGCAAGTTGGGGGAATGGAGGAAAAAAGAAACATATTTTACTTTTGTATTGCTTAACATTTTTAATATGGGCAAATTTTTAAGACAGTTAGGGTTTGTTTTGTTTGGCAGTCTGGCTACCCTAATAAAGGGTAGAGGAGAGGGTAGTGAGTTTATTGGCAGAGCTTGGCTTAGACAAAGAGAGGTCACAACTGAGCAACAAAAGAGGTTCTCAGGGGTTGACTCTTAGCTGTGCTTATAAGCTTGCTTAACTTCACCATTATGAAATCAGTTTCTTAAGGGCCAGCCTCAAGATCAAGGACTTAGCTTATTAAACTGGGAGTCCCCAAAGCTTGAGAAAATACCAGGAATTTCCTAGGTAGGGAAGTTTAATCATTCCATATTTTTTCTCTAGTCCCTCAAGGAACTTTTCAAGTACTTTTATTATCTGCCCAAAGTATTCCGGAATGTATTATGGTATTACATTTACCTATACAGAATCACCAGATCTCATTCCCTATTCTAGCCTCCATGTAATTAGGTTGTTAAATAAACTTCAAACCTCTTTAACTGTATAGATAAGCCGATCAAAAAGGAGGATTCCTAATAGGACAAAACTAAGGGAAAATAGGAATCCAAAAAGATAAGCTGGCATTTTTTCCTGATAGCATTTGCTGAAGCAAATTAGAGCTTGGGTTTCAAGGGTAGAAAGCACAAAAAATTAAAATCCTTATTATTTTCCCGAGTTGGTATGTCAAATGGAAGGTACCCCACTTAAAACTATGCTCTCAGCCTAAGGGTCTTCTTCAAATAACTCCTGCTCCTTCTCCCCACCCTTGACCAATTTGTGATCAACAGAAACAGAAGGGGTGACCCACTGTGAGAGCAGGTGAGTACAATGAATCTGTGGTAGGAACGGGAGGGACTGAGTTGTCCAGTTCTAATAGTCAACCACCTGATCTACCAGGCACCCTTCCAAGATAGACTGAAAAATAAGTAGAAGTTTTCTAGGAATGGAATCAGAATTGCACAGGACGAAGACTCTAGGAAAGAAGGAAAGAAAATGCCCACATAAAAGAGGGGAGAAAGCCAGGAATCTCAGAAAGTAAACCATTAATTTTTTAACACTACAAAAAACAAAAACAGAGAGCTGTGAAGTTAGTGAAACTACTCTCAACAATAATACCACTTTCTAAATTTCAAGAAAATTAATTTTGCAATAAAAACAGCAACAGAAAATTATCAAGGTCAAATCTCATGCAAATTTTTTTCAAGAAAAAAAAAGGGAAAGTGCAAAATAATATCCTTTGAGACAATATGATAGCTTACCAAAAAGAATGTCCACAGAACAGGCCAAAACTAGAAATTCCCATATTAAAATGAGCCAAAATAAATGAAGAAGACAAGAAGGCACAACATAAATCAGAATGAGATAAACTCAGAAATAAGGTGACACAACGAAAGAAATAATTTGAAGAGAAAGGACAGTTTATTTCAGAAATGGAGACAAAAAGAGCACAAGTGAATAAATGCCACAGATAATATATAAAAAGACACAAAAGTTAAAAAAAATAAGGATAATGTTAAAAATCAAAAATAAAGGAAAGATTGTACATGAGTGTCCACATCAGTAGAAACAAGGCGATATCTGTCAACTGATGGATGGATAGATAGGATGAGATTTATCCATACAGCGGAATATTATTTGGTAATAAAAAAAAATTAACCATCTGCAGAAACATGGATGGATGTTGGAAACATTACCTTAAGTGAAAGAAGTAAGGCATAAAAGTCCACATATTGTATGATTCCATTTATACAAAAGGTCTAGAACAGGAAAAATAGAGCCAGAAAATGGTTGCCTACCATGGGGAAAGTCGGGGGAAAATGGAGTGATTGTTAATGGGTCCAGGGTTTCTTTCAGGGGCGATGAAAATGTTCTAAAATTGATTGTGGTGACGGTTGCACAACCCTGTGAATATGCTAAAAACCATTAATGAGGTGATTAATATGAAATGTAAATTATGTCTCAATGAAGCTGTTATATATTTTAAAATAAATTAAAGAAAAGATAGAAAGGATTTGAAAGAGTAAGAAAACCAAAACAGAACAAATACTAGAAACTAAAACTTAAGAAAACTCTCCCAAAATATAAAAGATTTGAAAATACACATTTAAAGAAGAGATCACATGCCTGGTGATAGTTACCCGGCATGTTTCAACACAAAGATGTATTCTAGAAACCATTACTGGACTTTAAGGAAAAAGAAAATTTTTTTATCTCACAAAAATATCAAGTAAATTATGAGGGAAAGAAATGAATTATATTGAGACTTTTATATAGCAATATTTATGCAGGAGTTGGGGTATTTAAGACACCAAAGGGAAGAAAATGTAAGCAAAGGATTTTTATATCCAGAAGACTTTCAAGTGTAAAGGGCACAAACAAACTGTTATTAACATGCTAAAACTAAAGAGAATAGTATGCCCCTGCATCCTTCCTGAGGAGTCTACCAAAGCACAAGTTTCATACAACCAAAAAGACCAGTGAGACATCATCATAAAGACTGGGGTCTTATTTAATTATAATTAAATATATATAATTTCTAGTAGAACTAAAATTAAATAAGGATTAAAAGGGAGTTGGTTTTTTAATATCTGTTTGCTCAGACAACTCGTACAACTATAAAAATGGGGGCAAGTGGGGGAGGGCATCTGCAAAAAAGTTCACTTAGTAAATATATTGATGGTAGGGTTAATTTGGTTATTCTGGAACTCTTGTGTGTGCAATGAAAAAATCAATGAAGCAGTTATGGGACATTATAATTCTATAATCAGTCTTCCTAAGAACCAGGAAAAACCCTCGTTTTCTTTAATATTTTTTTGTTTGAAGGTCTATTTTATTTGTTTTAGTATAACCACTACAGCTTTCTATCATTGCTGTTTCCGTGATTTTTCCATCTGTGCTGGTTTGAAAGGATGTATGGACCCTAGAAAAGCCATGTTTCAATCAAAATCCCATTTCATAAAGGTAGAATAATCCTTATTCAAAACTGTATATTTGAAACTGTAATTAGATCATCTCCCTGGAGATATGATTTAATCAAGAGTGGTTGTTAAGCTGGATTAGATGACGACATGTCTCCACCCATTTGAGTGGGTCTTGATTAGTTTCTGGAGTCTTATAAAAGAGGAAACAATTTGGAAAATGAGAGAAATTCAGAGAGAGCAAAGCAGAATGACATAGCCATGAGAAGCAAAGTCCACCAGCCAGCGACCTTTGGAGATGAAGAAGGAAAATGCCTCCTGGGGAACTTCATGAAACAGGAAGCCAGGAGTGAAAGCTAGCAGATGACGCCGTGTTTACATGTGCCCTTCCAGCTGAGAGAGGAACCCTGACTGTGTTCACCATGTGCCTTTCCAGATGAGAGAGGAACCCTGACTGTGTTCACCATGTGCATTTCCAGATGAGAGAGAAACTGTGACCATGTTTGCCATGTGCCCTTCCACTTGAGAGAGAAACCCTGAACTTCATCGGCCTTCTTGAACTAAGGTATCTTTCCCTG
>PVIY010021214.1:0-16787 GCA_004026745.1 Myrmecophaga tridactyla
TTTTAGTTCTCATGCTTATAGCCTCGTGATTCCAAAATGGCTGCTGCAGTTCCTGACTCTATAACTATGTTCAACAAGGCAATAGGCAAAAGGCTTCTTCCTCATGAGGACTCAAGGCTTCATCTTTTTACTGAGGAAGGAAAGGCCTCTATAGCTGTCTTTTCCTTATCTCTCATTTATCAAAATAGAGTCATTGCTCTTTGGACAAAGGGAATGAGAATACCAGGACCCAGGCAGTGACAGATCATTTAGCTGTTTTGGTTTCCAAGGGGAATGCTGTTGCCTAGGACAATTCCTGGACAAGTACATACATTTGAACATTCAATCCGGAAAGCAGAAACTTCCCTAGATATGCCAAACAGACCTGGTTATGAGGGTGTTGGGGTTAAGAAGAGCCGAAGGAGCATGACAGAAAAGAGAGTGGTTCAGAAAACGGGACGCTGCCCAGAGATCAAGGAAGCTGGTGCTTCCCCGGGGCCGGCTGCCCAGAGCCCAAACCACCCACAGACCTGCTACTGCTTGTGCTCACAGTGGAGCTGCTCAGACCACTGGCTGAGCTAGTGGCTCTCACCATTACCTCCCAATGTAATGTAACAACGGAGACAATGTAAATTGGTTCCATTCCCTTACTTCAAAAGTCTTAATGCGGGTGGGCCACTGTGGCTCAGCCTGCTCATGTCTCTAGTTACCACCCTGCTGCCACGTCTCCTCTGAAGGAGCCATCAAAAGCAGATTAACAATGCCTCTTCCTTCCTCCCGCCCTGCAGCCCCTTACCAGGGCCTCACAGAGGCACAACCTAACCAGATGTCAGCTGGCAAGGGACCCTAGGAAGTGCAGTTAACTACCGCATAGCACCCTGGGATACAGACAGGGAAAGGAGCCAGCAAAGGTGAGAGAGGTGCAAAGAGGCATCAGGAAACCAGGGGCACACGTAGAGGGTTGTAGTGAAAGTAAAGTGAGAAAATGGAGGCAAACACGGTAGCAAATCTGACAACAGAAATATGTTAATCCACTGTGCTTTCTCCAGGGCAGGCAACCCCTAAAGGATTACAGAACCCTTCATTTTCCTACTGTCTTGGGTTTGAAGTATGTTTTTTTTTTTTTTTTTTCAAAGGTGAACACTTGCTCTTTTCCAGTCTGAAGATTTGCTTCTTTACCCCTCCTTCTCAAATGAGTGGCTGTAAATATCACTTGCTGATTCTCCAATCTGTTTCTCAACCCCTTTTCTCTTTGAATCCTTTTGACTCTCTTCCCTTCCTTTGACTCCCTAGATGTTTCTCTTCTGACCTCTTTCCTACTCTCAACCTTACCTGCTCTCGAATATACTCAAAAGAGAACTGTAAGCCTTACAAGAAACCAGCTAGAGAAAAAAATACTGAAAAACCTTAAAATATGTCAACAATATTATTTTCTTGGGCAGACCATGGACTATAATATGTAGTTGATTTTATTGATCAGTTAGTGTATATCAAGAGCTTTTTCACTTACAGAGGCCAGAAGGGAGAGGAAAGGACTCCTTTGAGCTAAGTCCTGAGGCTGAAGCAGCATCTCCTGCTGCTGCAGAGGGAGACAATGTAAATTGGTTCCATTTCTTTACTTCAAAAGTCTTAATGAATAAGTACTTGGAATCTCAGGTAGGACATGAGATTTTGCTGGTTTGTCCAGAGTGATGCCCCGATGAATCCCAGAGTGATTCCATCAGTGAGTGGAAAAGTATCTGCAAAGCCCCCTTTGGGGAGTGGTGAGAACGGGGAGAAATTCAACTTCCCAAGTTGAATTCTTGATATTCTCACAAGCAGTGTGGACAACCAAAGCTATAGGCTGAGCCCCCAGTCTTGGGGTTTGTTCATATGAAACTTAACCCCACAAAGGATAGGTCAAGTCTACTTAAAATTCAGGCCTAAGAGTCACCCCCAAGAGAGCCTCTTTTGTTGCTCAGACGTGGCCCCTCTCTCTAGCCAACACAACGAGCAGACTCACCACCCTACCCCTCTCTACATGGGACATGACTCCCAGGGGTGTGGACCTTCCTGGCAACGTGGGACAGAGATCTTGGAATGAGCGGAGACTCAGCATCAAGGGATTGAGAAAAACCCTAGAATGAGCAGAGACTTAGCATCAAGGGATTGAGAAAACCTTCTCGACCAAAAGGGGGAAGAGGGAAATGAGACAAAGTGTCAATGGCTGAGAGATTCCAAACAGAGTCCAGAGGTTATCCTGGAGGTTATTCTTATGCATCAAGTAGATAGCATCTTGTTATCCAAGATGTAAAGGAGAGGCTGGAGGGAACTGCCTGAAAATGTAGAACTGTGTTCCAGTAGCCATGTTTCTTGAGGACGATTGAATAATGATACAGCTGTCACAATGTGACTGTGTGATTGTGAAAACCTTGTGTCTCATGCTCCTTTTATCTACCTTGTCAACAAAGGAGTAGAACAATGGAATAAAAATACATAACGGGGAACAAATGCTAAAATAAATTTAGTTTAAATGCTAGTGATCAATGAAAGCAAGGGGTAAGGGGTATGGTAGGTATAATCTTTTTTTTCTTTCCTGTGTTCGTTTTATCTCTTTTTCTATTGTCTTTTTATTTCTTTTTCTGAATTAATGCAAATGTTCTAAGAAATGATGAATATGCAACTAAGTGATGATATTGTGAATTACTGATTATGTATGTTGTTTTATTTTGTTTCTTTATTTTTTTAATAAATAAATTTAAAAAAAAAAGTCTTAATGAGGGCGGGCCACTGTGGCTCAGCAGGCAGAGTTGGTGCCTGCCCATGGAAAATAAAAAAAATAAAAATAAAAAAGTCTTAATGACTTTCCTTTGCTTTCAGAAGGAAAGGGCAGCTAACCAGGTGTCCCCCTCCAGGATGCTGGCCTTATGGCCCCTCAAATTATCCGAGGCATCTTCCTCCCAGGCTTCCTTTATTCTGGCTGTGGGCTCAGAATGATCGCCTTCCTCTCCCTTCTGCACGGCTGGCTCCTTTTCTATCTCTAGATCTGAGCTCAAATGTCCCTTCTCAGAGAGGCCATTCCATCGCCCTCACGTACTTACCACCGGAGATGTCCTTGTTTTCCTGTCTCCCATGCACTTGAACGTGAACCCATCTTGCTCCTCTACTGGTTGTGGCCCCTGAGTCTAGCCGTGCCTGACATTTATTCTGTGCTCAACATGAAGGCCAGGCTCGGGGTCACGAGGGTGAAGACACTATCCTTGCCTTCACCTTCCAGTGATGCAGCACATGGCAGGTCCTGAGGTTACTGGTTTGTCATGGCTATGGGTGGATGTGATGTGACAAGACCTTTTAGCAAGAACACTGAGCCTTCACATAGTAATAGTAATTGAGGCTTTTGCAGGTGCTTTGCAGTTTACAAAGAGCTTTTGCATGCTCCTCTTCTTTGACTGTCACCACCAACGGAACTTTGATTTTTTTTACTGAATACCTATGGCCAAGCATTTTCAAACCCAATAGCCCCAAGACAGGTACGACTAGGACACAGTGGCTCAGAGAGGGTGCATGCCTTGCCCAGGGCCACTGCTGGTGAATGATAAGACCCTCCTCATCTTATGTGACCTCTCAGCAGCATGTGACCCAGTTCATCAGTTTCCCCTTTCAGAAAAACTCTTCACTTGACTTTTTGGGCACCAGAATCTCTTGATTTTCTTTACTCCACTTCTTCCCAGTCTCCATTGTTGTTTTCCTTCTCTTTCCAATCTCGACAAGCTGGGGTGCTTCAAGATGCAAGTCTCAGCTCTTGCTCTACTCTATTCACACTCTCTTCCCAGACCCATGCTTCCAGTCCCAGAGCTTTAACTACTACCCAGATGATGATGGCTCCTTAACTCACCTCTGTCTGAACTGCAGACTGGAATAGTCAATTGTCTGCTCTATACTGTCGCCTGGGAGTGGGATACACAACTGACACTTAGCACCTTCCCAACACACCCATGCCAACTTTGCGCAGTAAACGGCACCACCCTTCTTTCCCTCATATTCCATATTAGATTAGCAATGCAGGCTCTACAAATTTGATCACAAATCCTCTACTTCCTGCGGCCTCCAACACCACCACGCTTGTCTAACTCACCATTCTCTCTTTTGGATCCAAGAACAGCGGTCTAACTACACTCTCTTCCTGCCCCTATTCTTGCTCGGTAGTCTATTCTGCAGGTGGTCTTTGTAAAACTTAGGTCAGGCCATTTTGCTCTTTACTCATATCCCTCCAGAAGCTTCCCAGCTCACTTGGAAATAATACTATGTTCTACAAAGCCTCATCTGATCTGGCCCCAGGCTACCTCCTACCATTCTTTTCTTGGTTTATTTCACTTTAACTACAATGCTATCCTAACCACTGCTCGCATGCATTACTGCACCAGCTTTCTACCTGGCCTCTCCACTTTCACCTACCCCTACCCGCTTGTCTGCTCACACTAAGCTGATAGAGAAATCCTTTTTTCATATATATATAAATATATTTATTGATAAATCTTAAGATACAAACATACAAACATTCCATACATGGTGCACAATCAATGGCCCACAATATCACATACTTGTGTATTCATCACCATGATCTTTTCTTAGAACATTTGCATCACTCCAGAAAAAGAAATGAAAAAAAAACTCATACATACCATATGCCTTACCCCTCCCTCTCATTGATCACTAGTATTTCCATCTACCAATTCAATTTAACCTTTTTCCCTCCTATTATTTGTTGATTTTTTATCTATATTTTTTACTCATCTTTCCATAGCCTAAATAAAAGGAAAAGCAAACACAAGGTTTTCACAATCACCCAGTCACATTGTAAAAGCTATATTATACAATCATCTTCAAGAAACAAGGCTACTGGAACACAGCCCTACAGTTTCAGATGCTTCCCTCCAGCCACTCCAATACATATCCATATAAAGGGATATCTATATAATGCATAAGAATAACCTGCAGGATAACCTCTTGACTGTTTGAAATCTCTCAGTCATTGACACTTTTTATCTCATTTCTCTCTGCCCCTTTTTCCTTTTTTTTAAACTTTTCTAATTGCATAGTATAACCCGTACACAAAGCAAGCAAAAAATAAAAAAGCAATAGTTTTCAAAGCACTCTTCAACAAGTAGTTACAGGACAGATCCCAGAGTCTGTCATGGGCTACCATACGATCCTCTCATATTTTTCCTTCTAGCTGCTCCAGAACATAGGAGGCTAGAGGGCTTAAATATATTTTTATCATCACAATCGATTTTTTTCTTCTTTTTTTGTGAAAATAATATATATATACAAAAAAAGCTATAAATTTCAAAGTACAGCACCACAATTAGTTGTAGAACATATTTCAAAGTTTGACATGGGTTACAATTTCACAATTTTAGGTTTTTACTTCTAGCTGCTCTAAAATACTGGCGACTGAAAGATATCAATTTAATGATTCAGCATTCATATTCATTTGTTAAATCCTATCTTCACTGTATAACTCCACCATCAACCTTTGATCTTTCCATACCTCTCTTTAGGGGTGTTTGGGCTATGGCAATTCTAAATTTTTTATATTGGAAGTCTGCCACTAATATGGGATAGGAAGATGTAACTATCTGATGTTCTGGAGAGGCTGGGCTAGGTTTCAGGACTTATTTGGACCAGGGACCCATCTGGAGGTTGTAGGTTTCTGGGAAGTTACTCTAGTGCACGGATCCCTTGTGGAATCTTATATATTGCCCTAGGTGTTCTTTAGGATTGACTGGAATGATCCTGGTTGGGGGTTGGCAGGTTACAATAGGTAGCAAGGTCTAACTGAAGCTTGTGTAAGAGCAACCTCCAGGGTAGCCTCTTGACTCTATTTGAACCCTCCTAGCCACTGACACTTTATTAGTTACACTTCTTTTCCCCTTTTTGGTCAAGATGGAATTGTTGATCCCATGGTGCCAGGGCCAGATTAATCCCTGGGAGTCATCTCTCATGCTGCCAGGGAGACTTTCACCCCTGGATGTCATGTCCCATGTAGTGGAGAGGGCAATGACTTCATTTGCAGAGTTGGGCTTAGAGTGAGGCCACCTCTGAGCAACAAATGAGGTCTTTCAGAAGTTACTTTTAAACATACCTATAGGTAGGCTAAGCTTCTCTGTTACCTGTACAAGCTTTACAAGAGTAAGCCTCAAGATGAAGGGCTTGCCTTGTTGATTTGGGTGTCCCTAAAGTTCAACACAGTATCAGGGGATTCCCTGATGGTAAATTTTAATATTTCCACATTTTTTTCTCCCATCCATCAAGGAACTTTGTTAGGCCTAATTTTAGGTAGGCTTAACCTATCCTTTAGCAGGGATAAGTTTCATAGGGTTGAACCCCAAGATTGAGGGCTCAAGCCTATTGATTTGGTTGTCTCCACTGCTTGCGAGAATATCAGAAATATTCCAAATGGCAAGTTGAGTATTTCCTCCTTTTTCCCCAGTGCCCCAAGAGGGGGTGACCTTGCAAATACTTCTTTATTCACTGCCCAAGTTACTCTGGGATGTATTGGGGGCATCATACTAACCCGGACAAACCCATAATCACACTCTAGTCAAGAGTCCATGTGCTCACTGTGTTCAATTAAGCTGACCATACAAGTGAAATTAGGAAATGCACTACCCAAATATAAATTTTGCACAAAATAAACATCTCTCCCTTTGGTCTCACACAGAAGTTGAAGTTTTAAATATGGACGATATTATTCTTTACCCTATATCCTGATTTACCTCAGTCCTATCCAGATCTGCTTCATTCATAGCTCTGCTGGAAGTCAGATCCCTTTTTCAACTTTTTAAAACAATTCCTAAATAGGATACTGCTGGTTTTCGTAGTTTCAGAGCTCTAATTTTGAGACTCAGGTGTCACATAAATACATAAATATTCAGGTGTCACATAAAGTTTCTGGGAATGACCAGGTTATAAACAAACAGCTCAGTATGATAGAGGAATCCTTCTGTAACTTAAGCCATAAACCCATCATTCATGTAATAAAACTCTGCACCAGTTTCCCATTTTTCTTAGAATGAATTCCAACAGGGAGCAAGCAACCTTGGCTCAGTGGCAGGGTTCTCATCTGCCATGCCAGAGACCCAGGTTCAATTCCCGGTGCCTGCCCATGTAAGGAAAAAAAAAAAAAAAAAAAAAAAAGACAGGGTCTAGACCCTGACTACCTCTGGGATCACATTTAGCACACCTGCGGTGGTCTCTCTGCGCATCATTAAAAGGTTAACTCCCAGCTCAGGGCCTTCGCATTTGTTGTTCCTTCTCCCAGGAAAGCGCTTTCTCAGCCATTGATAGGGCTTGCCTTCTCTTTTCCCCAGCCGGTAAGGCTTCCCTACCACCCCGGATAAGACAGTATTCCCCGTTACTGTGTCTGCTGGCACGGCTTCGTTTTCTTTCATGGTATTTCTCACTACCTGACAGTATATTATATATTCGCTTATTTTCTGTTTTTTACTCTACAATGTAAGCTTTAGGAAATGCGCTGCTAAGAACGGGGGTTTGAAACCTATCCTCACCTACTGGCACAACTGTTACTTGGCGTTCAAATTGGGGTCGCAGCACCCTGCCTCCCCTCGGGTTCCCGAGAGGGGTGAACACCCCGCCCCCACAGCTCCTTCTAGAGTAAAGCCCAGGATTCCGCCCTGGCTCCTGTAAAAGTGCCTCTCACCCCTCCGTTCAGGGCCTGTCCCGTGAGCAGGCTCCAGACTCGCCCCCGCGTACTCCAGGCGCTCGCGGGCGCTCTCAGGCTGCGGGCACGCCCTCCCCGCGCTCTACCACCAGCCGTGAGGGACGCGAGAAGGCCCCAGAGGGGAAGGGCCAGGCGCGTCCGCGCAGGCGCAGAGGCGCGGCGGGCGCGGAGCATCACGGGGCCTGTAGTCCGCTCCCGGTCCGCACGTCCCCGACACTACAACTCCCACGGGGCAGCGGGACGCCGGCTCCGTGGCCCCAACTTTGTTTGCCAGCCACGTCGCTCGCGGCGGAGGCGGCGTGCCTCGCGGTTGGGTCAGCCGCGGCTACCGCCTGCGGGGAGGGGGCGGGAAGATGGCGGATGTGGTCGTTGGTAAAGAGAAATGCGGAGAGCAACGGCTGGTCTCGCTGCCCCTGTCCCGCATCCGGGTCATCATGAAGAGTTCTCCCGAGGTGTCCAGCATTAACCAGGAGGCGTTGGTGCTCACCGCCAAGGCTACGGTGAGGCTGCGTGCGGGGAAGGAGTGAGGGGCTGGGTGGAGACCGCCCCCTAGCCGCCGCGCCCCGCCCCGCCGGGTGCCGCAGTGCTGTCCGGTCCTCTTCGGCCCGCGCGCCGCCAGCTTCTTTACGCGGGCCCGCGCGCCTCTCCAGGTTGCCTCTGCCCCGCCGGCGCGCGCCCCGGTGCCCGCACGCTCCGCCCACGCCCTTCCCAGCTTCGCCCAGCTCAGCCCGCGGGGCTGCCACCCTCCGTCGCGCGCCCTCTCGCCAGCGCCCCGCCCACCGCGCTCCCGGGTTTCTTGGGCCGTGGGCCTTCTCGTGTCCGGGTATTCCGAGCCGCAGAGCTGTTACTTGCCGGTGTCCTCTCTGTTCCATGGTTCTGGGGCCCCACCTCCCCCTAAACATCCGTGAAATGCCCGCGAACCCTTTCTCGTACCGTGTCCGCGCGCTTGGGCGGTCCTCTGGCATATTCCAGTGAGCCGGCCCCCAGAACGCAAGTCCTCTGGGAGAGAAACTAAAAAGTAAATAATTGAAACTTTTCTTGCCGCCCGGAATCAGAGAGGGAGCGAGCAGCGAGTTCTGGGAGCCTACCTGCTCCCCAGATCACCCCACATCTCCTAGGCAGAACATCCCACAGCTTAATTTTACAGTTTATCCTAGCGCTCTATTCCGTGAAAAATAGATGAGCTACTTGTGGTCTCCGAACACTTCCTGTTCGGAGGCTGGGCCGTGCCTCAGCTGTAGTGTTAATTGCCTTAATTTGCCTTCGTTCCTATTTCCAGTCCCTCTGGCTCGGGACGCGGTGTCCCTACAGTATGCTGGACTAGAGCTAAGGGGCGGGGGAGGGAAACCACAAGTTTCGTACCTGCTTTTTGCCAGAGCCGTAATTACTCAGAGCCCAGGAAAATATTTGCACATTCCACATGTAATATTGGGATTTCGATGTTTTCTTGTACAATTTCATTCTGTTAGTATTAAGGAGCCAAGATTTAGGCAGGCATTATTAAACGAACTAGATGAATTAAAATATACGAAATAAAAACTGAGGGAGAGAGGTTCAGTTCAGGTTGTTGCTTTAGGTCAGTCTGTGGATTATGTATGTGTTCCTGGCATAAGGAAAATGGTTTAGGCAAAATGGGACTTTGCCAGTTTTGAGCTTCAAGTTGCTGACTTTATTATAGATCTAGTAAGCCGGTAGAAACAGTGCATTCAGATAGATGACTAAAAATGTGTCCTTGACCCAAATACTTTTTGAATGTCTCGTGCTCCTTCCTTTAGGTGTAGAGATTGGTCACTAAACGTTTATGATTCATCATTTAATCACTTCTAAATATTTTTTGTAAGTTAGAAATGTAAACTCAACCTTCAGGAAGTGCCTGCTTCCCCATTAACTTTGATAGGGTCTTGCATTCTTTCTGACCTCATGTTTCTCTTTTCCCCAGTGATTTCCTATAATTGAATTTGAAAAACCAAAATAATTTTCAGTCATCTAAACTTAATGTAATTAAAAAGTTAAACTTTATTTATAAGTTTTCAAAGCTTACTTTCATTTTACTTTTTTGTTTTGTTTTAGGAACTCTTTGTTCAGTATCTTGCCACCTATTCCTACAAACATGGCAGTGGAAAAGAAAAGAAAGCACTGACTTACAGTGATTTATCAACTACTGCAGAGGGATCGGAAACTTTTCAGTTTCTTGAAGGTATTTAGCCTTTGAAACATTCTGGTTTAAAAAATGCTTAGTAATTTACAGCTTTTTTTTCCTGTTCTGCTTTCACTGAAATAGACATTTTGCTGCTTTCTCCAGGTGCCAAAGTTTACCATGACCTGGCACAAGAAGACGTTTTCAGTCTTCTGTTTGAATATGTTTGTTGTGTGGTTCTCCTAGACCAATAATGGAGTCAACAGTCTGCACAAGAATGTGTGGCTCCCTGGGTGGGTGAGCCTGGCAGACCCCACCCCCTCAGGATCCACCCTGCTATGGAAAGGGATACTCAGTCTGGTGTTCTGGGTTCCAGAACAGAGAAATAATATTTGCTGCTGGGGAACAGGACTGTAGCTAAAAAGAGCTTAAGTCTGCCTTTGGGTCCACCCAGCCCATCTCAGGTAGGTTGGGCAGGGTCATCAGCATAGAGAAACACCAGGGTATGTGCTAGAAACAGGTCACTGGCACCAGTCAGGAGGCAGTGCTAGTTTCTCTGATATTTCACCTACAAACATAGCCTCAATTGTCCTGTTTTGGGACCTATTCTAGAGGTCAGTGCAGGAACTAGGGCATTTTGAAATTTGCATCGATGTATTCATATCCATATGAATACCATAACCAATTGCTTACGTAAGCTTTATGTTTTTAAGATATATTGCCAAAGAAGATTTTAGCTAGTAAATACCTGAAAATGCTTAAAGAGAAGAGGGAAGAAGACGAGGAGGAGGAGGACAATGATAACGAAAGTGACGATGAAGCCGAATCCTAAACAAAAAATAAATGCTTTAAAAATCAGCCTGGTGAGGACCCTTCTGGATTAGCAGCACTGCTCTCCAGGAAGCCAAAAAGCCTGTGGGACTTCCGTCTCTCCACTTTTCAGAGACTTCAGGTAGACTGTGTTATTTCCTATTCTTTCCCTGTTAAGGGAGGGCATCTAATGCATCCACTCTGTAAGCAGCCAAAGGCAGAGGGGCCCAACAGCAGCGTCTCTGACAAGAGGATCCCAGTCATCACCAGCAAAGGCAGCTTTGCTTTTTAATTGACAGATGGATTTTGAAGACTTTCTAAGTATCAGTTGTATAAATTCTTATATGTATATTTTGAAATTAGTTCTGATAAACAACTAAGACTCAGTTTTAGCTAAATGTATAGTTTTGGGGCAGTACATTAAATTTGAATTTTTGCATTTCAAGATTTGTTTTCCTATTTGTTCAACTATTGCCCCCCCCTTTTACCATAAAGGAATATACTTTTCTGTTAAAGCTCTGTATATATTTTTACAGTGAAGTATTTTGTGGAGTTATCGCTCTGTTGTCCTCTCTTGTTCTAACGTCTTGTAAGATTTTTAAGTGTTTCAATCACTCTTACTCCTAGAGAAAAATCCTGTCAAAATTATCAACTACAAAAAATTTTTTTCATAAGCATATTGTTCTTAAAAAACATTTTGTGTATTGAAGATATTTCATCTTATTGTTCTTTTTTAAATACTCGGTTATTGTTTTTACTATCCACAAGAGAAGGCCATAAGCCCCATTTTTTATCTTTTAACATAGGATACATTTTTGGCTGTTCTCAGTATCTTTCTTTATATGTATTTTAAAATTAAGTATAATTTATATGCAACAGAAGCACTATTTTTATGTCCAATCTGTGATATTTTACAAACATACAGTCATGAAGCCTGCATTATATAGAACAGTTCCATCAACCACAGATGTTTTCTTTCCCTCTGGCTTTTTAAAATTTATTTTAAAATATTTTACACACAGCAACAGTCATTTTATGGTATACAGTTATGAATTTTGACAAATGCACAGTCATATAACCACCACCACCATTAAGATGCAACAGTTCCATCCCACCTCAGATTCCCGTGTGCTACCCTTCAGTCGAATTCTGGCAATCACCCAGCTATCCTCTGCCCCTACCACAGCAGCAAACTTTTCCCAGAAAGGCCAGATAGTACATATTTTAGGCTTTGTAGGCCGTAGGACATGAAAGCAGCCATGGACAATACATAAAGGAATGAATGTGGATACTTTTTTTTTTCTTAACTATTTCTGGACGTTAAGTCTAAGTTTTGTATAGTTTTCACATGCCACCATTTAAAAAATAAAAAAACCTTTCTTAGCTCACAGGCAATATAGACTAGTTTTCTGGAATTTCATAAAATGGAATCATACAGTATTTAACCTTTGAGTCTGGCTTCTTTATACTTAGCATAATGTATCTGAGATACATCCACATTGTATATATCAGCTCATTCCTTTTTAATGCTAACACCATTGTACAGATATATCAATATGTTTATCCATTCCCTGGATGAATGAATACTTCTCCATTTGGGTTGTTAATAGGTTTTGATGATAACAAATGAAGTCTTCTAAACACTTGTATATAGGTTTTTGTGTGAACACAGGATTTCATTTCACTTGAGTGAATACCTACAAGTAGAATTGTTTGTTTATAAGAAACTGTCAGACTGTTTTCTAAGGGGCTGTACCATTTTGCCTTCCCATCGGCCATGTAGGATTCCAATTCTACATCCCCTGCAACACTTGGTATCAGATTTAGTTTTATTAATTAGCCATTCTAGTAGGTGTAGGTTTTTATTTGCATTTCCTTAGAGATTAACAATGTTGAGTATCTTCATTTGCCACCTGCACTAGTTTGAAACTGTTATGTACCCCAGAAAAACCATTCTCTTTTAATCCTGATCCAATCTTGTGGGGCCAGACCCATTGGTTAGGGTGGAACCTTTGATTAGATTGTTTCCATGGAGGCTGACCTACTCAATTACGGGTGAGACCTTTGATTAGATGGAGAAGTCACTCCCCCATTCAAGGTGGGTCTTGATTAGTTTACTGGAGTCCTTTAAAGGGGGAGACATTTTGGAGAAAACAGTTGCTTCAAAGCCGACAGAGATATAAACATTTGGAGATGCTTGGGATGCTGACAGAGAAGACGCCAGGCACGGACATTTGCAGATGCAGAACCCAGCAGACATCACCATGTGCATCTGCCTTCCCATGTTGTGTCCTGGAGGAGCTATGTGAAGGCCCACAGATGCTTAGAAATGAAACCACTGGCATACGAAGCTGGAAGAAATGGAACCAGGAACAAGGAAAAGCAGACACCAGCCATGCGCCTTCCCATGTGACAGACATCGGCCTTTCTTTAGTCACAGTATTTTTCTCTGGATGCCTTAGTTTGGACATTTTTATGGCCTCATAACTGTAAACTTGTAACTTAAATTCCCTTTCTCAAAAGCTGTCCTATTTCTGGTATATTGTAATCTGCCAGTATTAAAACTGAAACACAATCTTTATATCTTCTTTGGTGTCGTGTCCAAATCTTTTGCCTCTCTTTTTCTTGGGCTGTTTTCTTTTTGTTGAGTTTTATTTCTTCTGAATTCAAGTCCTCTGCCAGATATGTGATTTGCAAATATTTTCTCCCAGTCTGTGGCTTTTTTCATTCTCTTAAATCACATCTTTCAAAGAGCTATATCCTTTAATTTTGAGGAAATTCAGTTCATCATTTTCTTTTGTGAATCATGCTTTTCATGTCATATCTAAAAACTCAGCGCCAAACCCAAAGTCACAAAGACCTGTGACAGTTTCTTTTTAGTGCTGGGCTTGGCTTCCAATCTCTATACCTGCAGTAATAAATACGCTGTTAATAAATCCCAAGGAGAAATACTAACTGGTTCCTGAAGTATCCTTAAGCTACCATAAGCACTTTAGATGACAGTTACTTAGCTGTCATCCTTCTTGGTTCCTCCTTGAGCCATGCATTAGACTGTTACAGTAGCTTCTGTACTGTTTTGTCACAACCTTTATCATTTCTGTCCTCTTTCCATCTTGCATACTGCTCTCAGATTATCAGAACAATCTTATGAAGATAAATCTGCTCCTGGTCAGAAGTATTAAAAATAGCTGATATTCAAGTAGCCACCACGGCTGAATCTCTTCTGTGTGCACTGTGTACATTTTCATATATTCCTTACAACTTGAATAGTAAGAATCTACATTTTATAAAGGAGGAAATGGAAGCTCAGGTTAAGGAACTCATCCAAAGCACATCTAGAAAATGGTGGTGCTGGGACTCAGATCCCAGACTATGAAGTACCATTAGGCTTTAAAAACTGTCATGACTCCACAGTATCTGTGGGATACTTACCTTGTTATTCAAGGTCCTTGACATTGATCTTAAGCTACTTTATACCCTACTACTTATCAGCCTTCCATTCCCACTGAAGTGGTTTCATCCTATATGGTACATAAACATCCCATGTACATCTTCTGATCGGGAGCCGTTTCTTTTCTAAAGTCTTAACTATGTAACACTATAGACTGCCTTTAAATTTTGGTCTTTCCAATCAGATCATGAGCTCTGATTAGCCAGTGAGTGACAGTGAAACACCGACCACGTATTAAGGTCAGGTCACAAACATTAAATAAGGATATTGTTGTAGATCCTACAACTAGTGTGGACTTCTTAAAAGCTATCATCAGTTTCTATAGATTCTTCCAATCTTGATTTGCAGTTCAAATGGGCCACAAAGGGTTTTTTGGTGGTTTTGGGTATTAAGAAATACCTGGTCAAATCTATGTAAAGGAAAAAAAAGAACTGCAAATTGGTTTTGTAAATAAATTTGTTATACCTATAAAAAGACTAGAACAAAATATGCCATTAATGTTGAGTAATTACCTTCATGTTTATCTGAATTTTCACATTTGCTATAACGAATTCTTATTATTCTTAAAACCATAAAACAGCTTTAAATTAGGACAAAACTGTGGCTTGTTTTAACAACGATGTATATCGCAATGATCTTTAGCCATCTTTAGGCTTTCCTAAACCAACCCTCCTTTCTCAAGACCACATATTCTTTTCAGTATAGATAGCAGTTGTCAAAAACAGCTCAACTGGTGTGAGGCTGCCTGGATCTCCGAGCAGCACTGATGTGTTTAAAATCTAACTAGGCCAGAGGGGATGGAGCAACAGAGGAGCCGAGACCCTGGATGGGGTCAGCTCTGATTGCCACACTCATGTGGAACATGAAGCTTTTCACAGGGCTGGGTCTAGCTAACTTGCTTGACACATCTTTTCTCCATGGCTGCTAGAGTGGAAACACTCAAGTCATCTCTGATACCAGTTATTCTTCTCATCCTTGTCCAGCTCATTCCTGGACATTCCTATCCAGCCCTGAATTCTCAGGGAGTGATGCCTAAATCTGTTGAGTCTATATATTTTAAAGGAATAGGCCTACTGTGTTTAAAACAGGGCTCTAGATGTCTGTCATTGAAGGCATGCGCCCACCTTGGAAAGCCTAGAATTCTTCACCTGTGCCGAAGGAAGTACCCAAATAAATACATGAGTAACTGAAGATGTTTGGAAGAGGCAGCTGTAAATATGAGGAATTTTATTTTATTTTTTGCTGACATACTATGAGGCAAAACAAAATGACACCATACAAAATAACTTTATAAAATATCATTCACATCATATTTTATCAGATTTACAGCATTCTGTGCATGTTAAGGGGTATGTAAGGAGGTGAGAAAACACTATGCCAAACCTTTAGTATTAGTTTATATACACACAGTAAGAAACAAAACAAGTAACTGTTAGGTTTTCCATGAATTTATTGCAAAAATAGTGCAAACTACTAAACCTAGAAGCTGTAAAACAAATTTGAAAGGACCCAGCTAAGCTTAAACACGACAATAGATGCTCAGTGTCTCAGCCTTTAGCTTTCTTCACCAGTTTATCTTCTGTCAATCAGGACCACTCCCCATGGGTTCAGTCTCAGGGCGAGTGCTGGGGGATGAAGAAATGTGAAGACTGGCTCTTCAGAGCGACCACGTTGGCTGGGCTGCCCGATGTCCCCAATACCTTTAGGGTCATGCTACTTACTCAATAATAATTTAGTGAGGTCTGTGTCGAAAACATTAAAATGCCATGATTTTTAAGTTTGAACTTAAAAATACGTTATATAACTTCTTGATGACATGGAGAAAATTAAGAAAGCAGCATGAACAGAAAGGATTTGAACATTATTGTCTGCTTATAAACATAGTATCCTTTTCCTCAGGTCTATCTGGGTAAAGTATAATATAGGGCAACCTTTGAACCATATATTGCAGTAAGTTAAAAAAAAAGAAAAAAGAAAAAAAAGGATACCATATTCCTACAAGAGTAACTTTAAAATTTCTTTCAACAATCTATTGGGGTCCAGAAAGCATTTACCTAAACAAAATAATAAAGGCTAAACAAAATGCTACCTGTAAAAAGCTAAAGAAACAAAATGCAGCATATTCAGGTTCTTTTTCTTGAGGTACCTATATAAATTTAATCACCTGCCCCAAAGTACTCCTGTTAGGTTAAAAACAAAATGCTTCCTGGTGAGCCAATTGTAGGGCATTTATTATTACTGAGAAAGTGCAACAACGCTGATCTTTATATGCAGCATATTAAAGGATGATTTACTCTTTACAAAATATAGCTTAAGTATTGACCTGATGGAAGTTAAAAAATTAAAAACATTTAACTAGAATCATCCCCTTCTTTTGAGATCCTGCAGCAAAAAGTCTCCCAAATCAACTTTCAAAGTTCTGCCACTAAGGAATGTTGGTTCTCTTGTAAAATTCAGAGACCTTTTTAAAATTGTAAAACTACATACTACAGGAAAGATCCCAAAATTTTTAGATTTCTCATTGTTATAAAATCAAATTCTTAAGACTCCAAAATATTGTGTCACCTCCAAAGAATTAAGTAAGAAAAGATCACCATAGTAGGAAAAGTCTAGAATTGTAAATTGCCAAATATAAAAGCATGGAAAGTCATCAATCTCCTACTTACTCTCTCACCTGTCATAAAGCT
>PVIY010021214.1:16887-43134 GCA_004026745.1 Myrmecophaga tridactyla
GCCAGAGGAGGAGGGGGGGGCATGAATGGCTACAAAAGCAGTGGTAAGAGTTTGTGATTTTTTTGGGGGGTGGGGGTTAGGGTGCCTCCCCTTCATTGGCACAGAATATGAAGCAGTAGCTATAAATATATGCATAGAAGAGTTTGGAATTTATTGTTTGTAAAATGTTAAATCTGCTCTTTTTATATATATATATGTATATATATACATATATATACACACACACACAAATATATATATATATGTATATATATATATATTGGTTTTTGTTTCTTTTTCACAAGAGGGCAGTTGGGATTCTACTGTAATTGGGTGGGGGAAAAATATCAAATTTCATGGTCAATTGGGCTTTTCTCCCCACCTTCAATATGAAATATTTAATTTTTATCCTGTTTTTTTTTCAATGCATTAGGATTCAACACAAAAGGCACGAAATAAATAAAATATTAAATAAACGGAAATTACAATTTCAAGCTTCATGTGGAGTTATAGCTCACTGTTTGGTTACTTTTTCCAATTTAATTTGACAGACTTAGTAAATAGCACCCAACTGTTTAACTGAGGTAGATCCACATTGTAAAGAAAGCTGGGTCCCCTCCGCTTATCTCTAAATTTAAAATGCTTTCACAAAAACAAAAATCCATTTTAATCATATGCAGAAGCAATGACAGGTGGCACTACTTGAAGAAAGCTTAAAACGTGAGCAGGTTTGCCAAGATTTATGCCCAAATCACATTCTCCATCAGCCATAAATAAATTTCAGACTGGAGGAAAAAAAAAATTAAAATTAACCCTGAAAAAGTCTGAAGACTTTCAGAACAGGTCTTTTTGACTGACTGCCATAGAAATGCACAATGGTCCATTTACATTAAGGAATGGCAACAACCAAGCCAGACCTGAGAGAGAGAGGGTAGGGGAGACAGTGGGGTGGGGGCAGAGTGCTACAGCACTAAAAGTTTCCCTTTTTAACTCCGGAGAAAAGACGCATTGTGTTATCATAGCATCTTGGTCTGAACAGTTTAAACTCGCTTGGCCTAATATTTTTGCATACTCTGAAACTTATAAATTTAACATCTGATTAAGGCTTAATTTAAAGTGGCCTTACCACATAGCATCATGCAAGCACTGACATCCTCAAGACACACAGAATGGTCTTCAACTAAAGACAATGACATGAAGCCTCCGAATTGTGGTTAGCAGGTACTATAATTTTATAATTAATCATACGATTCAGGTAGTAAATGAAGAATTATACAGAGAGGCCGATATATATAAATAATAGTTTTATACAGGAACTGTTGATTTTATAAAACAGCGCTGTCTGGTTTCTGCCTCCCCAGCACAGATGCCATGGATTCAGAGCCCAGCAGCCCGGCCTCGATGCCGGACAACAGGGTGCCACCTGAATTGTGGCCCTGGGATTGTGCTGCTGCTTTTAGGGTGGGGGAAATTAAGAAGGGACAAGATCCATTTATGTAACTTTTGAGTTCATTTTTGGCTCTTTTTCAATTATTTTATAAAAATAAAACTAGAAAAATTGATAAAAACTAAGGGTTAAGACCCTTCGATGCACATTAGGTAAGTAATCTTAAGTGTACCAGTGGTAAGAAAAAAATCTGGATTTAGTCATTACATTCTCTTATTTCATGAGTAATTAGCCACTTTGCTGCACAGAAACTTAAAATTATTCTCTTAAAACTTTTTAAGCAGTAAAACTCACTTCCCTCTAGTTATAAAACATGAATTCATACGTTCAACGTTGACACTAAAATCCACCATCAAACTCAGGTCTGGAATTTCAGTTTAATGCTAACCTATACACTTCCAGGGTTTCAGTCACATTTTGTATATTTGACTTTGAAGAGGAACTGAATTCGTTAACGTTATCCTCTCTGGAACTCACACCTCTGCGATGGAGAGGGTCTGGGGAGAGAGAAGTGACAGGCGGGGGGGGCATCAAAATGATCTTCTTTACCTATTTCAAATAAAGACCAATAAAATAAAATCATACCTGATAGGGAAAGCTGATTTTAATTAGACCATAAGCCAAGAAACTGCTAAATACCTGACTTGACAAACAGAGATACAAATTTTATTTTAGGTATGCCAAAATCGGAGTCCTATGTGAACGGCGCAAGCTAACACCCACACCTATGTAAGCAATTCCCCCACAAGTCACAAAGCAAAGCAACAGTAACTAAAGCATTCCAAAATAAGGAGAACAGGACTCAATAGCACCTTACATCTGAGGACTTCACAAGCATTTTATAAAGACATGATTCTAATTCCTTTTAAAAATGTAATTCCATTACAATAAATATTGTCATCGAGGGACTAAGAGAACAAAGCCACCAGTTTTGCCGATGCTCACGATCAATGCCTGACAAAGAGATGGGCCTTAGTCGGGGCATGAGAGAAATCACACAGGTGAAACGAAACAGTGGGCCTCACTCACTGTCCCCAGACTGAGCCCAGCATCACAGTTTACAAAGGCAGAAGCTCAGGAGCAAAAGTGGCTTCCAAGGCAGAAGGTCCATGATTGACTATGGAATGGTACAGCTTCATTTTCCAACATGAATACAGCCCAAAACGACTCAGAGAGGAAAATGATGGCCTGACTTCTAAAGGCATGGGGCTGAGAAGGTCTCCCACACACTCAGGCTGAACAGCTGGAGACTACAGAACGGTCTGGTGCTCACCTGTTGCTTGGAATGGAGGGGCTGCCTCTCTTGCCTCTCTCTGGGATGTTCATATCATCTCCAGAATTCAGAGGAACCTCGGACTCTAGGAACACCTGTCAGGTGAGGCCTAAGGGCCAGGCAGCCAGCCAGGTATGGTGGAGTTTTATTGGGGTCAACTCCCTGTCATAAGGACTTTAAAGACTGAGAAAGCACTGAATGGGGAGGCCTCAGCATCTGTTTTCTGGAGGCACTTGGGATGGGGGGTGTGTGTGCAGGGAGAGATTATATTTGGTGTTTTGAGCTTTAACTTTTACTTAATCCAAGGAGGTCTTAAACAGACAATTCAACCTCCTCCACCCACCAAAAACCCTTCAGTCAAACCACCAAGGACATTTAGAGACCTAACACATCTAGACTTTCACATCAATCCATAAAACAGGAAAGTGTTCACAAAAGCACCAGTAATCTTCACTTCTCATTTCTGAAAAATCTTTCATAAACACAAAGATGGTGGAAGAGGCCCAGCCTAGGGTTTCAGAGATGCATATGAAAAAGCCAACAGCTCAAGGGCCAAAATCACAGAGAAAGCCCATGGTAACAGTATCCTTTGAAAAACCCTGTACCGAATTTTGGCCCCAAATCCAAGGCCAAAGGACTTGAAAGACCCAAAATCAGAGGACCCAAAGTAGCCTCTGCAGCAGCTTAGCATGCATTGCAGGCACCACCCTCTAAACATCCACACTTCTTGGGGCGGTGTGTGTGCACAGAGCAATGATCACAGAATTTAAAAACATTCTTAGAAAGACTGCAAAGATTACTTGCTTAGTTCTTTTGGAATTAAAGCACCCCCCGTGGCATAACAGTGTAAGAACCCTGAACAACAGGGGCAAAGCAAGTCTTAGTTTTAGGTTATGATGTACTGGGGACCGCTCCTTGCCAAAATCAGTGTCTGCACATCCAGCGTAAGAACAGAGCCACCTACACACACACACCAGTGTCTGCAATCGCAAAGCCATCCACTTGTCCCTCAGTGCCAAAGCAAACTCAAGGAGGTAATTTGGAGCAAATGCTAAACTGCTGAAGATTATGGAACACAAAGAATCTAAAGAAAGAAGTGAAGGAGGCAGAGTGTAACATGTCAGACTCATGGTACAGTGTATGGGTAAGTGACATTTCTGACAGCAAAGTAGTTAATCAGAAGGAGGGGTGCTCAGAGCCTAAACTAACTTTCATGGTACAGGATGCCTTGGAGTTAGCATGCAGTGGGGACTCCAGTGTGCCACCAGCAGGGACTTCTGCCTCAAGACACCAGCTGTGGCCCTGATGCTTCTTGCAAATAAAAGACCATGGTTCGAACAGAATGTTTTGCTTTCAAACCTTATATTATTTTTAAGCAAGGAGTGATATTAACTCAAGGTTCCAAAAGCAAAGGTCAATTACACCTGCACCGTCTTTCAAACCCAGGTGGCTATTTAATGTGTTACTTGCACAGTTACTAGAGAGAGTTGGTGTTTGGGCACTGCCAGGATTTGACAAACTAGAAAAAGGGAGAAGATCAGAGGGAGCCACTTTCAACCCACTGGGAAGTAAAGCAGGAAAAAAAAAGTGCTTTCGTGTTTCACACAGTCAAGTGAAAGTCATTTGGGCCAGTGGGCCATTTTTCACTGTGCAGAGGTGCTCACAGTCTGGGGAGAAAAGCCTTCTGCTGCATCTGCGCTGGCCTCTGCAAGTCCTCTTAGGGAGGAAGGGGCCACCCAGGCGTCCTACTATGGCACACAGATTTTCAAGCCAGTACTGAAGAGATAGATGTTCACAATTCAGTTTATTCAGGTAACATTTTGGCTATTTTCAGTGTGGATCGCTAAGCTTAAGAGCAAACATGAATCTATTGAGAATTCAGAGGTAGCCTTTATCTGCATTTTTTTTTTTTTTTTTTGTCTGAAAGGTATTTAGAAACCACTTTCTGTAGTGATTTGGCTAAACCAATACATTCACTTTAGACAATAAAATGGCAAAACATAACCAAAGAAGCATAAGGGAGGGCACCGCAATGGCTGTGAGATTGGCACACACAGAGGACCAGTGCGGGGTTTAAATACTCCTTTCTGTTTCTGAGACTTGGTAGCACAACCAAACACACATGGGGCTGGAGTACATGCTTCTAATCTAGCAAAACCATGAGTCACACAAGGAGGGCCTTGGGTTGCAGCTCTCCCTAGCATCTCGGGATGAAGCACACACATGGTCATGTGGCTTTAGAATGAGGCTGACAAGGAGAAGCACCGGCCCCTCGCGTTCTATGGACATTGGCCACAGATGCTTCCTATCCACACTGTTAAATGCTGGATAGAATGAGGAGAAAATGCTTTAGGGAGCCATCGCGAATGACAAGGAAGTAAGCAGACCAAAAAAGTGTTGAAGGATTTACAATCAATCCTCTCAAAATCAATTTTCAGATCTCAAGAGGAGAGTATACTACAGAAAAACAAGACAACAAAGCTGATTTGTCCTTCATGAGTAGCCGACAGGCACAAAGCTGCAGAGAAGAGCACAGCTAACAGGTCCACACGACTGAACACGTAATACTGAAACACGGGCAGCTGGCACCAAGACAAAGCAGTGTGTGGTAGTCATATCATTTCTGCTATCATAAATCTATTTACAATCTTTTCAAACAAGTACAGCAGATGCAAAGTTGGACATAATAAAAAGGAAGTTGTCAAAAAATCAGTGCAATTATTTTGAGTTGAAAAGTTTCCTTACAAAAAAGTCAGCGAGTGGGCTTCAGCGCACACAGACACCCACATTACAAAAGCCACGAGTGCACTGCATCTACATCCAGCCGGAACTGCTGGCATGGTGGCTGCCAGGGAGAGTATTCTCAGTTCCTTTGGGGTGGGGCTTAAGATATAAATAAAACATTTGCATTCTGAAAGTGAGGCATATGAACACTGAGGAAGTGTCTATTTTACATTCCTTTTCTCATGAGCGTGAGACGAGTCAAAGAGAGGTCACAGGAAAATGTCATATGGCTTGTCTGGGCCACTGGGATTGTCCACTATCTGGGTGATGTCGACTTCTAAAGCCCCCCCTGAAGGAACTGCCTTAGGGATAGGAAAATGCCCACGAAGAGTTCTCTTAACTGCCCAGCAGATCTGAGTCATCGTGAAGGACGCCACCCAGGCTCTGATGGGTCCAGGCCACAAGCCAAGTGCTACCATGGCAACAGGGGACCAGAGCTGCCACCCTGGCCCCCAGAGGCCACCCTGGGGATGCTTGGCTGGTCTACCCATAACATATTGTATCAAATATATAATTCGACTGAAAAACGACTTTGAAAAAATAAAATTTAAATCATCTGCAGATCAATGTAAAATTACATTGCTGCATATATAAGAAAAACAATTCTTCCAGAAAAATTACAATTTGCAGCTTTCAAAAATAAATCATCCTGCAAACTTGAAGGTAAACATTACGTAATTTATAAAAACTGAGGGGAAATAATTTCTATCATATTCATTAGGTACCACATGCACGAAAATATCCACATAGGCCAAATCCAACAGGGCAGAAAGGAAAAAATAAATAGCAAATAATTGTTTGCATTTAACAACAATACAAATAACACATAATAACAACAGTGACCACCCCCACCCCCTGCAGGAACTGAACTTGCGCTGTCTTCTGTAACGAGTGCTCAATATCCCAGTAAACAGGGAAAACAGTGATTGCGGCCAGCTTCAAACAGCAAGGAAGTCCCTCCCCACTCCAACAGCTCCCTCGCAGGGCAGGCCAGCACACTGGCCATGGGCTTTCCGTGGTTTTAGAGAGTGCAAACATTCATTCTGAAGGAGACTCCTCCTCATGGCAGTGTGTGGACACTGCCAAAAAGCAACATAATCTCTAAAAGAAAAGGCGAACCCAAAAATGTAGTATCAAAAATGTATATGCAAAGACTTTGCAAAACAGGGAAAAGCAAAAACAAATCAAAACAAAAATAAAACCCCTTTCAAAAAGCACAGGTATGCCCAGTTTTAAAATGTTTCTCTGAACTAGGAAAATCTGAGCTCACAATGCACCCAAAACTCACGGTGTCTTAGCAGGACCAAAGGGCTCTCACACAGTGGGACTACAGAAAGAGCTGAGTAGTTGCAGAGGGAGCTGATCCAAAGCAAGAGAGTGGGGGAAGGACGAATGTAAGCTATTTTAAAAGTGAATTTTATAAGACACTACAACGAGGGCCAGTACAAGAATCCAAGAGGGAGGCCTCTTTTAAAGAGATGAGATAAATCCCAGTTTTCTTTTGAGTAAATCCCGATTCATACCTCACAATGTTCACCTCCAGTTTGCTTGAAGCAAGGCACAGCTTACTTAACAGTGGGCTGGGGGCGCAGCCAGGAGTCAGGCGCCCTGGAATGTGCATGGGCCACGCCTCGGGAGAGACGCTCCTCGTGGAAGCTCTGCCTGGAGCCCCTTGGGGCAGGCCCCCCAAACCCTAACGCACAAGCACACACTGAGATGGGTGGGGAACGCCCACCTGTTGGCTTCCATGTAAGCATGGCTTGGACTTACTCAGCTACACTTCAAGGTCTTATGCTGTCTCAAGATTTATGAAGAAAGCATTGGTGCTGGGGCTCTCCTTCATTATTAGGGAATAAATCCTAATAATGGGGAGATTGGTAGAATTTCGGGGAAACAACTATTTACCTGAGAAATTGTAATTACAGCTCTTTGAACTCTGAATCAGGCATGGATAAAGATATGTGGTTAACCCAACTGGAGACATTTGGTCTGTTAATATTTTTAGTATAAAAATTTTATAAAACAAGTATAGGGCTTTTAAAAAGTACCTTTCTCAAAGTACTTCAGCCCACTAAAAAGCAAACTTTTCCCTAAAATGATTTTTTTTTAAGTACAGGTCTAATTTTCTGCCAGCCTAGGTATTAGCTTTGAAAAGCATCTCCAAACATTACTGCTGGGTCCCCCTGCTGCTCCCTCTGCGCTCTAGGGAAAGCCAGGAGGTCAGTGGGCCCCAGAACTGCCAGCCACTGGGTTCTGACAAGCCTGATTCAGAAGGGTCTTGGTGAGGGCCAGGAATCTGCATTTCAACAAGCACCACCCCATCCCTCCCCACGCCCATCTCCACCAAGAGCCTGCTGCAGGCAGGGAACCCACACCCTGGAGACGTGCAGTTCTAGATGATTCCAAAAATGGCTGAAAAGTAACCTAATTTCAGATTCTGAGAGTTTATTGTTAAAAAAAAGAGTCCCTATTTAGCCTGAACGCTCCTTCTGAAAACAGGAGAAAGTGCCACTTGCCAATAAAACAGGGAATTGCAACATTTCTTAGAGCAGAGGCTTCTGTCATTTAAAAAGACACACACACACACACAAAGATACAGCAAGAAGAGACTAATGCCTTTAATAAGACACCCACGCACACACGCAGACACACACACCACTCTGAGCATCTAGCTTCACCAATGGCAGCGCCCCATGGGTCTCCCTGCCCGCCCGCCCTCCGGCAGGGGCACCGCAGTGCCAGAGGTAAGTGCCGCGAGGGCGGAGGGGCCTCCCGGGAGAGCAGCACAGCACAGCACAACGGCCCCTTTCCTGAACACCGCCCTGACGCTCAACCCGAGCGTACGAGCAGACCCCGCAGGCGCCGCCGTCTCCTGCCCGCTGGCTCCCTTCCCCAGGAGCACAAAAGGTAGGTCCACGGCGGGCCCGACCGCAGCCGCGGTGGTGGTCTGCTCCCACGCCACCCCAGCTCTCTGGTGACCGTGCACAGATCCTATGAAACTTGCCTAACGAGGCCGTGCGGGGAGGGCGGTGCCCTCCGCCACGCAAACTTGACTCCCAGGACAAAGGCCCCACGGGGTTGGGGCGGGCGTGAAGGGCCTTTCTGGAAACCTTCCCCCTTCGCAGCTACAAGTCTACACCGAGGGGTGGCTGCCTGCCACCTTGGCCAATTGCATATTCCTGACCTCAAGCTGCAGGAACCACAAGCCGGGGCTCTCCTAGACCCACCATGAGAAACTCCTCGGGGTAAATAAAATGAGCAGCGCCTATCTACCACGTTAATACTGCAAACCAGATATATATTTTTCTTTTACATTAAAGACATAACAGTGAAAAAGGATTGTACTGTATTTATCACCACAGACCCGTATTCTTTAGAAACTTTGGAAAATAAAACGTCACAGTCCTACAGGACAAATCTTATGATTAGACTGTCTGTATATTATCTTTTTTTTTTTTTTAAATAATTTTCTACTAAAATGGCACTTATCTGCCAATCTCTCTGGACTTCTGAATGTTGCAGCACGTGGCCCATCTCCTGCCACCACCCCTTCTTTCGAGCTGAGGGAAAGGCTGGCGCAGGCAGAAGAGACACCTGTGGACAAGCCACTGCCACGGGACCCCGGCGGGCCGCACAAGCGGTGCCAGCAGCACGCCAGGATATCGCTTTCAAAGAAACTTTAGTGATATCAGAATGTTCAAGGCTTTAAAACACCAACTGTGAGTTTGAGCCCATCAATTTCATAGAGAAACATGTGTTAAAAACAAGTAAATTGAATGACCAAATAAATTAAAAATGTTTTAAAGCCCTGAGTTCATAGATTGGTTTTAGGAGATTTTAGGAAACATGGGACTCTATTTTAATAAGCAGCTTATAGATTTTGGCAAACCATATTTCCTACAACAATGGGGTCTCATACAGGTCTGCAGTTCAAAATCCAAGTTGAAATCTGGGACGGAAGGCATTCTGGAAAGTGGAGGATCTAATATAATTAAAGATGTCTCGTGTTCAATGCTGGCTGTCACGGAAGGGCTGGGCAGCTGTTGGTCTGAGTGTAGCTGGTCTCATGTGAATCCAACTTAGTACACAATCGCTAAACACTAAAACATGTCAAGCAAAGTACATGGTGCGCAGCGTGTCCTGGTGGACCTGCACGGCCTTCGCCAGCGCCTGGTGGTCTCGCCCGTTACTCTGCCCCGAGGTATGGCTTCCTTCAGCACTGGGGGAACACAGAGAGAAAGCGGGCACAGGCCTCAGCAAAGATACTGGGGAGGGGTGGGGGGGAGGCAAGGGAAGTGGGGAACGGGAGGGAGCACACGAAGCCATGCCAGAAGATGGGCCCTGCGTGCCCTGGTGCCCAGGCCTGACACTCACCTGTCGTGTTCTTTGTCCACCAGGTGGTACCTGGCCCGGAAGGCTACCAGGTGGGCGTAGTACGCAGGCGCCGGGATGGACACGGAGCGCGTGCAGCGCACGTAGGTGTGGCAGAGCTGGTAGGTGAGGACCTGCAGCTCGTCGGAGGAGAAGCGGTTGTCGTCCCAGAGGACGTGGTAGTGGGAGGGCCGGCTCGTGCCCTGAAAGCAAAAGCGCAGGCTCAGGACCCAGACAGAGCCTCTGGAGAGGCCACCGGGCAGGCACACTGATGGACGAAAGGCATTAATGGCATGCTAGGGGGTGAGAAAGGCAGCAGAGCTATGTGTGGCACATGTCCTACCTCTAAAATAAGGGCTCTATACACATAGAAAACTTATAGGAAAGGTGTAGAGCAGTAAGAAACATGGTTGTTTGGGGGGATGGTCTCATTTGTACATGTTAGGTTTTCTGCAATGCTTTATATATAAAGGCAAGGAAAATTAACCCTTTGTGATATAAAGGATGTGGCGTTTTTAATATTTTAAGTAACTTTCCTAGTGAATCCCAGAATTTTAGGTTCAAATCCTTTAGGGGATGGATGTTTAAGTCCTTGCTTACACTAAAAAATATATATATTTTAAATCAGCCTTTTGATAGAAGCCCTGTAGGACAACTAAAGTTAGGGGCGATGTCACAGAAGCAACACCCTCCCATCCCAGATGTGAGTCTCCAGGGACAGGGACAGGGAGGTCGTGCAATGGAGACAGACCCAGGGCAGCCCCCTTGGGATGCCCAGAGATTGCGTGTGAAGGGGAAGGCGTGGACATAGCCCCCTAGAGATACCAGGCCAGCTGCCCCTCCCCTGTCCACCTGCCCCACCTTCTCTGTGCAGCTCTGGCAAGGGGCCCCGTGTCCCTCCAATCCTGACTCCTGGCACACTGTGCTCAGCCACAGGTGACCCTCGGTAGCCCAGCCTCTGTGATGACCACCTCCCACCCACCTCTCCTGACGGCCTCACTCCGGTACCCGAGTAAAGTGCATGGTCCAGGGTGAGCTTGGCAAGGTTTTGGCAAGTGTAAAGAGGACCTTCCAGAGACAGCCTAGACTCGGCCCAAAAGGGGCTTTCCCCTTACCTGGATGCCAGCGTGGCTGCACAGGTAGAAGTCAAACTCGGTTGGGTGGGTTATTTTCGTGTCCACGGTTGTGCCTGCTGGAATGTTTCCACTTTTCCCAACCTGTGACAACACAGGGATCTCACTAGACAAGTCCAGGTGACCCAAGTGAAGACAAAATGAAATGGGAGGCAAAGAGGACACCTCCCCCGCCAACTGTTGATACTGCCCTTTCTTGGACAGAGGCTGTCCCCCTTTGAAGTCTTTAAGTTGGTTCAAGTGTTGGCTCCATGTCCTAGCATTAAAATACAACTTAACAATTTGATTTACTATTCTATTTGGACTGGGTTATTTTCACCACATCTCACAAAGGCTTATGAGAGGACGTGGCCTCTACTCTTCACTGGAGAATTTGTATTTAACACTTTGGAGTTCTTTATACCAGCAAAGGAATATTTTGACTTGATGTCATGATGGAAATTGTAACCAACACACAAATCTAAAACTAAACTGGATAATGGACACATGACGAGGTACTAGCCATGCAAAAATACACATGGTATAGCCTGTGAGCCGCCAGATCTGTGCTAGAGTAGAAGGGCTTCTGCAGAGACCATTCCAGAGGCTGGAGGGTGGGGGATTATAAAATACATCCAACCACTCAACTACAAGTCTACACTCTGGGGTCAAAAAACCACCAAAGATCCAGAAAACACCACGCAGCAGCAAAACTCCCACTCCCTGGACAATTCTGGATTATAAAATACATCTAACCGCTCAACTACAAGTCTACACTCTGGGGTCAAAAAGCCACCAAAGATCCAGAAAACACCATGCAGCAGCAAAACTCCCACTCCCTGGACAATTCCCTATCCACAATTGGCTACCAAAGCCACTTAGCATTTCAAATATACACACGAAAATAGGCTCTCCAGGGCACTTCTCACACCTTCACATTAGAATACTATATATCCATGTGACAGGATGCGGTGTATTCATTTTTACTCCTTAGTGGATATCAATATGGGATAGTGGATATCAATAGTACAATCTATTCTCCGTCCTAGTGGCTGCTGGATTATGCTTCCAAAGAATGTTGAAATAAATATTCTTATATATGTACAAAAGCATGTGGGTTTCTCTAGGGTAGATCCCTCAGATTACCTGTGTCCTTAGTTGGTTACATGTTGTACTGGTTTAAAGGGATTTAGGTACCTTAGAAAAGCTATGTTTTAATCCTAATCAATCTTGTGGGAGCAACAGTTTCTTCTAATCCCTATTCAATACTATAGGTTGGAGACTTGAATAGGTTATCTCCACGGAGATGTGACTCAATCTACTGTGGGCATTAAACTTGACTAGATGGAGGCGTGTCTCCTCTCATTCTACATGGGTCTTGGTTAGTTTACTGGAATCCTGTAAGTGAAGAGACATTTTGGAGAGAGTTCCTTTTAAGGAGGAGAGGACTGCAGAACCACGACAAAATGATGAGAGAACCACAGAGTCCATCAGCCAGCGACCCTTAGAGATGAAGAAGGGTAATGCCCTGGAGGGAGCTTCATGAAACAAGAAGCCTGGAGAGAAAACTAGCAGACTGTCCCATGTTCACCATGTGCCTTCCCAGCTGAGAGAGAAATGCTGAACTCATCAACCTTTCTTGAGCAAAGGTAACTTCTTGATGGTGCCTGGGTTTGGACATTTTTATAGACTTGCTTTAATTTGGAGATTTTCACAGTCTTAGAATTATAAACCTATGACTTATTAAATTCCCCCTTTTGAAAGCCATTCTGTTTCTGGTACATTGCATTCTGGCAGCTAGCAAACTACAACACATATGCTACGACTGAAGACAAGTGAGAGCTCCCTTCCCAACAGTGCATATCGTCTGTGTTGGGGATGACCGAGGTGCTTCGTGTGTACCAGACTAATCCTCCCAACAGAGAGGCCAGGAAGGAAAGGGGCTGGATTAGAGCCCAGGCGGTCTGGCTCCAGAACCTAAACTCTTAACCAGACATGGCACCCATAGCCTTGCCAACACATGGCATAATCAAGCTAACCTCACAAAAGATGTTAACAGTTTCTCCTGTTTTTCCATTCTCTGAAACGGTGTATAAGATCATTTCTTGAATGTTTAGTAAAACTTGTTTTAAAAAATCTCTGGACTCACATCATAAAAGAAGCTAACTAGTTTTCCCCTTTTTTCCTACTTTCTGTAACACTTTAAGATTATATATTCCTTAAAGGTTTGGTAAAATTTGCCCATAAAACTCTCTGGGCCTGACACCTTTTGAGGTGGGAGGCTTTTAAAACTCATTATTGGCCTTGAAGACAATTGTATAAAGATATAACGTTTACAATGTGACTGTGCAATTGTGAAAACCTTGTGTATGATGCTCCTTTTATCCAGGGTATGGACAGATGAGTAAAAAAATATGGATAAAAAATAAGTTAATAATGGGGAGGGGGGCAAAGGGTAAAATAAATTGGGTAGATGGAAACACTAGTGGTCAATGAGAGGGAGGGGTAAGGGGTATGCTATGCATGGGTTCTGTTTTTTTTTTTAATTTTTTACTATTTTTATTTACAAATCTTTACACGCATACAGTCCATATATGGTATACAATCAATGGCTGATAATATCAACACAGTTGTGTGTTCATCATCATAATTTTTTTTATTGATTAAAGAAATTTTTTTAAATACCAAAAAACACCAAACGCAAACATTCTTAACTTTTGATCATTCCATTCTACATATATAATCAGTAATCCATAATATCGTCACATAATTGCATATTCATCATCATGATCATTTCTTGGAACACTTTATGCATGAGTTTTTTCCTTTGTATTTCTTTTTCTGGAGTGATACAAATGTTCTAATAAAAAATGATCACGGTGATGAATACACAATTATGTGATGATACTGTGAGCCCACTGACTGTATACCATGTATGGAAGATAAGTATATGAAGATTTCTCAATAAAAATATATTTTTAAAAATGATTACTGGATTACTTTGGCATTCTATATTCTCTGAATTGTTTCTGGTAATTTTAGTATTCTACAAATACCTGTTTCTTCTAAATTTTCAAATGTATTGGCATAAAATTGATACCATTAAAATCTAAATAATGTATAATCTGTAGTTAAGAGTTCCCTTTTTTGTTCATAATATTGTTTTAAGTGTTTTCTTTCTTTTCCTCATTGAGTTTTGCTAGGTTTGTTTTTTTCAAAAAAGTAGATTTGACTTTAATTTTCTCTACTGCTTTTTCCTCACCTATTCCATTACTTTCTAATCTGGGATGGGGAAGAGGGGGTGTAGGTGTCACCAGGAAAAAGTTGAATCTGGAGCCCTCTTAACTCCTAGCCATGGAGGGACAGAGGCTTAAGAAGGGGAAGGCAAACCTAAGCATATGAGCTCCCGGTTCCTGAAATCTCCTCTTTCCTTTCTCCCTGGTTCTTCTGGCTTAATATTCTCATTCTCCTTTTACCACAAATACATATAAAGCTTTAATTTTACCTACAAGCACTGCTTTAGCTGCATCACATAAGGTGTGACATCAAATTTTTTCGTTTTTGTTCAGTTCTTGATTATTTTGCAATCTCTATTTTCTCTACATTTTTTTAAATGGAATACACTGAGAGTTGGAAATCTCCTGAGACTTCCTTTGTGACTTGATATGAGGCTACTTTTTATAACCCTTCCACGTGAACTCAGCTGTGGTTTTCAGGATTCTATTAAATCTGGCTTGTTCATTTGACTCTTTTCAGTTTTAACTAACTTTTACCTGTTTCATCTATCAATTTCTGGCATAGGTGTGTTAAAATAATCTCTTTTTGGTGACAGATCTGTCAATTTCTCCTTGGCATTCTGTTAGTGTTTGCTTTACTTTTTAAATTTTTTTATTTTTCTTTACATATTTTTTGGTCATGTTGTTAGATACAGCCAAGCTCATAATTGTATCATCTTGGGGGAGTATTCCTTTCATGGTGACAAAATATCTCTTCTCACTTATTAACTCTACTTCATTTAATGCCTTTTATCTTAGGCAGCTATCTTGATGTTCTGCAGTCTTAGAACAATGTATCTAAATGTGATTTGTTTTTATTTATCCTTAGGAACATGGAATGCACTTTTTATTTTAACACTTCCATGGCTTTATTTAAAACAAGTTGCACAGAAGTATTAACTTCAAAGTTTTTTAAGGAGAGCTACTTTAAAATTTTAAGACAACATACATACTGCCACACAAAGAGCATTAGAAGAGGAACAAAGACCTCCACAAAATATTAAACCCACCCTTACTAACTTGCATGAAACTACCACCTTTACAAAGTGAATTGAATTTTAGAAGTTATCTGGAGGCTGTTGCTTTCAAACCAAAGAACTCTATTTTTGATTGTACATTAAGATGATTGATATGAAAGTCAATATACTGATTAAACTTTTTAAAAAATAAGTATTTTATAATCTGGCATACTATGCAAGTAAAATGTGTATGGACAAAAATGGGGCATTTCAATTGTTAAAAGAAATAAAATGTTGTCTTTTTTAGATTCCAATTCCTCCACTGAACTGAAGCCAAGAATTTAATTTCAGTCAGTTATACAACTTTTTTAGTTTCTCTCCACAAATAACTTCTTGAAGATAATCGTATGATGATATGGCTGTCGCAGTGTGACTGTGTGGTTGTGAGAACCTTGTGTCTGATGCTCCTTTTGTCTACCTTATTGATGGACAAGTAAAATGTATGGATTAAAAATAAATAAATAATAGGGGGAATAAATGTTAAAATAAATTTAGTAGATTGAAATGCTGGTGATCGGTGAAGGGGAGGAGTAAGGGGTATGGTATGTATGAATTCTTTTGTCTTCTTTTTATTGCTTTTTCTGAATTGATGCAGATGTTCTAAGAAATGATCATGACGATGAACATACAACTATGTGATGATAGTGTGAGTGGAATGACCATACGACAAGAATGTCTGTGTTTGTATCATAAATAAATTTTTAAAAACCCCCAACATATTACCTTTTTTTTTGCATGGGCAGGCTCTGGAAATCAAACCCGGGTCTCTGTCATGGCGGGCAAGAATTCTGCTGATGAGCCACAGTTGCACTGCCCATATTACATTTTAAAGTAAAAAATAAATAAATAGTACTATATAATTCAGTAATTTAATGTGTCCCAGTATTTAAACATAACTTCAATTGATTTGTTGATACCAACTTAAAAAACACAAATATTCTAAACAAAGGGAAAAAATTTAGAAAGCTGAGTGGAGCCTCCATGACTAAAAGGAAGATGTACTTTGTCTATTCATTATAATTTATTTAGTAGCTATACGAGGAGCATATACACGCACACTTACACTTATCCCAAATATTTTCTATTTTTAGTGGACATCCATTTGAAAACAAATCTTAATTTTAATATTGGTTTTAGTTTCAAATAATTTTCCAACTGATTTTTATATTCCAACTAAATGCTGTAATATCTGGTAATGCTGTATAACTATAGGAAGAATAATTGAAAATTAAAATACTTTGCAAGGTAGTATCCAAATAATTTGAAAGTCAGTTTAAAGATATTGACTTGAATGTGTCATTAGTTACCAAATAGCTTCCAAATAGCCTCCCCTGCTTCTTCTTCTTCATCCTACCAATACAGGCTACACACACTGTCAACTGAGAGACACTTATATTAAGCACAACCTGTTGCATAAACCTGTATGGATACTAAATAATATTTGTATCTGAGAAAATACTCAATTTCTTTCAGTTGGCTGTTTAAAACTGAGAGGTCTGAAAAAGTGGTTGTGATATAAGGCTAAAGGTTTTCCTGGGTATCTACAAATCATTCAACTTTTTATTTTATTTTTTTTTAACTTAGAGGTGGGAAGTGAAATAGGAAAGGAAGGTCATCATAAAGAAACTGCTGAGAAGGAAAAGAATGCACACCTAAAAACAAAACAAAGTAAACTCCTGGCATGTCATGATCTGCAACTTGAAGAAAAAAGGGCTCACCTGCATGTCTCTGAATTTAGTAGAAGCAATTTTTCCTTCAAAAATCAAATCCTATCAGTCACCCAGCTTAACACTTTTACAATTCTGCCTGTACTCTTCACGTTACACATGACAGAAAGTACCCAAAATCGCTTAGCCAAAAAAAGCTTATTTTTGTCTTTGAACTAAAGGTTTCTGAGTTGTCTCTAAAAAACTCCAACATCATTCAAGAGACTATTGCCATCTCATATAAAGCCTACTGTAGTATCAACTAGTTTTTAACTTTAAAACCCATGAATGAAATGCACCATAAAACCTGTTTAAAAGCTATCATGTTTTAATTATGGGCAACAAATGACTAATAAAGTAAACCTGAATTAGAAAAATCAAGAGTCCACATAACTGCTGAGGAATTCCACAAGGGGGGTGGTCAATGAAAATTTTTATCCACATACAATATGAATGATAAAAAGGCAAAGTAGTAAAACCACGCTTTTCCTATTAAAAACTTGCACGTTATCTGCGTTCGGGATAGCTACTGCATGTGAAGAAACAAAGATGATGGGATCGTGCTAGTGAGAGCCCCGGAACAGCTGGGGGTCTCACCTCAGAATAACCTGGGCATCTTCCTCCTCTCCACCATCCTCAGCCTCTCCTTTCCTCTTCGCCCCTCGAGGACCTTCCCCCTCCGCTCCTTCTTCAACACAGCCATTAGCCTTTTCATCCTGAACTCCTTCTTTCATCAAGGAGGAGAGGCCCACTCCCACTCCCCTCTCCCCTTCTGAGCCTGCTCCAGCTGCACCCTCATCGTCCTCTTCACCTTCATCTTCCTCTCTATCCTCCCCCCTCCTTCTCCTCAGAGTCTGCTGTTTCATTACCCTCGTGATCAAAACCATCTCAGTGTGTGATTTGCCGCAGTCGTTTAAAAATACTATCTCTGTAATCTTCCAGGTTTGAGATCCCACAGTGAAACACGTCAAGACTTAAAATTTTTTAAATTTTGCAAAGCCTCTTACGCTGTGCCAAGATCTTTGATTTGATTCCCACTCAGACTGAGAGGGGTTAAAATTTGGACATGTCTCTGCCAGGACTTCTAAGCCTCCAGAAACTATACTAAGTTTCAACTTTCAAAGTTTATTTAAGCTGAGAAGACAGGCCACTGAACTGAGTTCCACATTAGCCACACTCAGAAATAGCATCCGGCGCCTCTACCTGCCCACTGGCACGCTGGCAACCGTCCAGGACTAGCTCTGCTGCCTCCTCCAGAGCTCTGCTCCTTAACCCCAGGTCCATAACCGTCTTCATCTCCATGTCCTCCTCCTCTTCTGCCTCTACTCTCCTCCTCCTCTCTCTCCTTCCTGTCTTTCCCACTAGCCCCCAGTGCTAAATTTAAAAAGATGTGGAAATGAACGCAAAGAAACAGAAAGACAATGCCCACCACCAACAGACAGGTGTGGGGAAGAAAGAAGAGAATAGCAAATGGAGGCCAAGGAGTTGGAACTCCAACTTGGCTGCCCCCCACCCCTCCTTCTGTGGCTGCTCATGGAATGGGCTTTTAACCTGAGAACTTCTTTCTTCAATTGTGGAGAATTCCCAGTTGCTACATTTACAAATTTTGCCCCCTCCCCCTTATCGGTATTCTCTTATTCTGGAATTCCCATGAGATGTCGTCAAGTGGAGCTTCTAGACACCCACCATCTCTTCGCTCATCTTTCCATGCTTGGCTCCAGGCTGCTGAATGAGCCCCTCAGGTCACCCTCTAGCCCTCCAGATCCCTTGGAGGCACTGAAAGTTTGCTCTGTTCTATAAGATCTTCATGATGCCAGTCCACTGGCATCCTGCCTGGTTCTGCAGAGCCACCACTTCTGGCAATTTCTGCTTTCCTGCTCCTTTTGCATAAATGACATCTCACACCTGGGCCTCTCCCAAGCCTATGGGATCTAAGATAAAACCTCATCAAACTGCTGGCAGTGCTTCTCCGCCATCTAAGGCTAGGTCTTAAAAATACCCCCACCCCAGCACTTCCCCGGGACCTCAACTCAAAGCTACAGCAGGTACACTATGGGGTGGTTCAGAGTAGGGGCTGAGTGGTGAGGGACAGCTCCCCGATCTGCCCTGTGCCCAGCAGCTACGGGCCAAGGGCAGTGAAGTCCTGCCCGCTGCCCCTTGCACCGGAGACTCACCCGTTCGTTCTTATCAGTACAGAAGAGCCTCGTGTGGTGTCTCTTCTGTACAACTATGAAAGTAATCCCTGGCTGGTAATCTTTTTCTAGCTTAATACATGCCTCTCGGATGGCCAGTAATTCATGGTGGAGGACCTAAGAAAAAGGAGAAGGGGGGGAGAAAAAGCATTTTTAAAGATTATCTTTTCTGGTACTCCTGTTACCTTAGAATTAAATTCCTTAATAATATGCATCACTTGACAAATACTTGTGGCTAAATTTTCTAGTTCTGCTAGCTTTTTATTAGCTGTGTGACTGCCTTTGTGAGCAGATTTGACCATCTACAAAATGAAGGTATTAATATTCAGGCTTCGTGCTTAAATGGCTTAAATTAGACAATGCATGAAACAGGTTGGCATAGGACCTGGAAAGTTCTAAGTCCTTAATGAATACTCACAGCAGTCACGAGGCACTTGGGGAGACAGACACATGAGCAAACCAGTTCAGCAACCATTCACTAAGCTTGGGTTTTTATACTCAGGAGGAGGGAGAAGATCCAGTGGAAAGGTGGGAGAACGAGGATTAGAATTCAGGTCCAACACTCAGTAGCTGCGTGTCCACATAATCTCCCTGAGCCTCAGTCTTTTCACTTTTAAGCTCGATGAGAAGATTAAAAGTAATGTGTGAAGCATGTGGTACCCAAGTGCCAGGCGATTTAGGCTAGGGAGGTCAGGCCAGTTTCTGTTCGCACCATAATCCTCACAGGTAAATGGGTGCATAACGTATCTGGTGTGATAAAGGTGATGCCAGAGACCACAGTCCTACTCGGCATCTGTTACTATAGCTCAAGAACACGTCTTGGGTTCTGGGCTCTGAGCTCCAGCTGTAGTGATTCTGGAAGGCCCCGAGTACATGGCCAGGTGATGAGAACAGAGCAAGGCTCAGCTCCTGTTCCCCAACAGGGATGAGAGTGATACAGGATCCAAGGGTTTGGGGCTCAGGAGAGGGAAGAATATTCCCAACTGGAGGGAACCCAGAAAGTTTTATACAGGAAGTTTACACAAGCAAGTAGAACCGCTTGGACTTGGGACCCAAGCGCCAGCCAGGCTCCTGCAGAGGCTCAGCATTACAGAGCCCGGCCAGGGACTGCTGCCCATTCAAGGAACATCAAATCCATTCTTCTCCTGAGCGGCTGTGGGCTTCAGGACAGGACTGCTGTTTCAGCTGGAAAGGCAGGCGCTTTTATGCTCTGCCTGGCGTGACTGAGGCCGATGACAGCTGGGGCCTCTGAAACACCCCCAGCATAGCTAGCAAGACTGGCCTCCCAAGTGGGGGGGCCTCCTTCATCACCAAGATGCACCCCATCTTTTTTCCTAGCTTCCCTATACCTCCCAATCGACCATCTGCTGGGGCCGTGGGGAGAGGCAGGGGTGGAGTTAGCCCTGGCCAATGCGGAGCAACATCCCAGGGCATCCATCTCCCGAGTCCCAGACGAGGAGGACAGCTAACTGCCCAAGGTCACCCTGACCTGAGGCTTTCAACTCACACTCAAGTGCTGTCATCCAAAGACAGCAGCAATGAAACTCCTCCTCCTCCCTCAGTCCTGCTGCAGGGCTCCTCCGGCTTCCAGACAGCCACCCACCACCTCTGCAGACAGGGAGCCTCCCAAACAAAACGATGCCCTCCCCTCCTCCAAGGGCTCACGGCCCACGAGACAAAGCCCCAACTCGGGGTTCGGGCAGATCCTCCTCTCCTAACCTCCCCCACAGCCCCTCCAATCCCCTGTGCACTCCCCCTTCCTCTTTGTGCCCCGCCCACCGTCGTCTGCCCAACCCCCAGGTGCCCCTGGCTAAGGCGCAGTCTCCCCCGCAGCCACCTTCTGTGGTCAGGGTGAGAACCAGGAGCAGGGAGCCTGGCTGCAGCACCCACCCACCTGCTGGAACTGCCCTTCCGAGACGCCGTCGCGGTAGAAGATGATGCGGGTGGGCTTGAAGCGCGTGGACTTGTAGAACTGGATGAGGAGCTCGCGGACCATGGCGGCCAGGTCCTGGATGATCTCCTGCCGGTGCTGCTGGACCCGCACGGTCGCACAGTAGCGGTTGGGGTGGGCGTCCATGCTGCCCACGACCTGTCAGCGGAGGCAGGCAGGGCTCGTCAAGAGTCGCCAACGCTTGCGCTGCCGGGGCGCTGCAGCAGGGGGACTGCAGAAGGAGCCTCAAGAGGAGCCGCAGGAGGGGCTGCAGGGGAGCTACGGGGGGATCTGAAGGGCCACGAAGCTCGTCCCTGCCAAGAGCTCCGACCTGGCTGGTGAAGGCTTGTTCATTATTTTTTTTTCACATGGGCAGGCACCCGGAATTGAACCCAGGTCTTCAGCATGGCAGGTGAGAATTCTACCTGCTGAGCCACCTTTGCACCACCCTCGTTCATTAATTTTTTAAAAACCGTTCATGAGGGGGAAAAAACAAATAACACCCATGTCACTAAAAAATAGAAATATTAGTAGACACCTGCCCTCTTTCTTTGGAAATCCTTACAGAACAACTTTTTACTCAGTTACTTCTCCCCCTTGTCCTGCCTTGGGCTATTGTTCGTCTCTCAATGCAAGAGAAAAAGAAATAGGCTCTTAAATGTTTCTAGTAGGCATAAACATAAACAGAAGTCTGCTCCTACTGATTGAGAATCATGGGGATACAGGATAAACAAACAGATTTCTCTGTTCCTGAAGGTTTGAAAATTAGTCTGGGCATCCTTAGAGCCAAATATATGGTTATGTAGCTATCTAAAAATTTATTTGTGTAGAAAAACAAAACAGGGACCAGACAGCAGGAGGATGTGAAGAAATGAGAACTGAGAAAGAGGAGTGCTGGGCCCCCAAGGTGTGGGAAAGCCTCAAAGGGAATTCTCTCCCAGCCTCACCTCACCTCTGCCACCCAGGACAAAACAACGCCCAGGCCACCAGGCTGTGCTGCTCTTCACAGGTCCAGTGTGGAAAGGGCTGACAGACTCCCCTCAAGGTCAAGGCCGCTGGGGTCACCAGGCCCGGCAGCAGGCCTTACTAAGGGGTTGCTGATTTGATCGAGTTGGAACGGCTGTCCCACATGGGTTTCCTGTCTGCAGGGCAGGCTGTGGGCTCCCTCATGCCCTGGGTGAACTGCCCTCCCTGCACTCCCTTCAGCCTCTTCAAATCACATCAGCCTCTGCTGAGCACCTCAGCATGCTGGGACCGTGCTGGCTGCTTAAACACACGGGCACAGGACTACGGCAGGAGGGCGATACGGTTAATTTCCTCATTTTACAGGCCAGGAAGCTGTGGTTCAGTTCAACTGCCCTAGGTAAAGAGCAGAAAATACAGCTCCAGCCTGTGCAGCTCAGGCTTGTGATCCATGTCACTGCTTCCCACGCAGCACCTGGCCTCCCGAGGTCCAGGGCCCTGAGCCAGTCGCCGGCTCGTTGGGCCCCAGGGAACAGGGCCCTGCTTTGTTCCAGTCTGCCCTACACCTCCCTGGCTCCTGAACAGCTACAGGTATGATTCCCCACAGAGCCAGGGATAAGACTGGGGCAGGGCAGGGCCACTGTCAGGCAGCCCTGTGCTTATCTCTGGCGGTGCTTCTGCTCCCCAAATGCGACTGACCCCTGCCAGGAGGCCAGAGGATGGCAGAAGCAGAAGGCATCCGTGTGAGTGGGCACTGCTGGCTTCCTATGAATGCCTGAAGGCACAACGGCTCCAGGCAGTCTGCGGCCAACGCACAACTTATCCTGACATTTTGGTTCCCTCCATCTCGGTACCTCGGCTGCAGAACACTGTAGTTTCCCCTAAGCGCAATCTGGAGGAACACCCTTTGCTCTCTGCACTACACATTTTAAAATCTGCACTAACCCGAGGGCATGATTCCACTGGGTCTTTTTGAACTAAGGGCCTCGGCAACGATGATCACTGCCAAGAGTGATTATCACCAAGAACAATCAGCGCTGGGCGCTGAGCAGATAAGGGTGATGCGAAGGCACCTTCTAAGTAAGGGGAGAGCAGGCCAGGTGTGAAGGACACACGCCAGCATGGCAAAAATACCCACAAAGTTAAAACAAGGAAAAATACTAAGTTTGAAGCCAATTCAAACATTTGTGTAAAGACACAATTAACAACATCAGGTCCCTCCGTGAGACTGAAAAGGGACTGCGCTACGGATCGGCTCGTGCGCCCACAAAGACCCTCAAGTCCTAACCCCTATCCTGCGGGTTCGCATCCACATGTAAATAGGACCTTTACTGGGGGGGAGGGTCCAGTTTGTACTGAACCAGAGTCCTTCCCATGGAAGGCAAGCATTCTAACGCTGAACCACAGGCACTCCCGACACAGGACCTTCACAGATACCATTAGTTAAGGTGAAACGCTGCTGGAGCCCTTCTAAGCAGAGGAAACTGGACACAATGGTAGTAAGGCAGATGGGGGAGGGGGGAGCAGCCAGCCTCCTGGCACAGGCTGAGGGGTTGCTGGCCAGCAGCACCAGAATGAGACAGACTTCAGAGGGAGCATGCCCTGGCCTCACCTTAAGTTTGGACTTCTAGCCTCCAAAAACTGAGAGATGATAAATCCCTGTGGCTGAAGCCAACTAGTCTGCAGTACTAGTCTGCAATACTTCGCCCTGGCAGACTAAGCAGAGTATAAAAGGAAAGACAGACCTTTAACTCTAGATTGTTCAGTTTGTTCATGTTTAGTGTTTTATAATAAAACCAGAATATATTTAAAATGGGCCCATAACACCCACCAGGGAACATGCCACAGCATCCACCCCAGTGGGCCGGAAGTCACCAAGGTGAGACCTGAGCAGCAGGTGAGGCTGTGCAGGGTGGAAGCACCTCACAGTGGCTTTCCACACGGATCTGCCCAGGCTAATGTGACCTGGGCAGTGCCAACCCACGCAATGCTTACTGCTTCTCGAACACCTTCTGTGCCATCCTCAATGTCCCCCCAACACCTGTCATCCACGAGACCCTGACCTCGCCAACTGCAGGTTAGTAAACCTCAGTGCTTTTCAGCAAGAGACCGCGCCCCTTGCCCTGCGGCCTTCACCCGCGCACACGGCCCCCGGGTGCCCCCAGGTGCCCACTGGAAAGAGCTACATGTCCCCCACAGGGCAAAGTACCACCAGCAGGGGAGCCCAGAGGAAAGCGCTGCACTCACAGCGGCAATCGAAGGCTTCTTCCCGTCCCCAGCCGGGGGGTGCGTGACATCTGCCCCCAGAAAGATGACAGGCTGCTGGAACACGGGGGGCCTGCGGAGGAAAGTGGGAGTCTGTGAGCCGCAGCCCAGGGGTCTCTGGCATCACAAAGGGCCACTGCTATTTTTCTGCTGTTGACTATGTATTGGGGTTATCTTTTTAAAAAGGTCTTTATTTTTCAATGAAGCATACAGAGATCTTTACAGATAACACGATATTAGGGCTCTGAAATAACCCACTGGGATAAGGAGGTAGGTTTATGAAATAAGAGAGCTATTGAGGTTAGGGGACATGAATGTAGGGGTTCATCATTCTATATCCTCTATCTTCACATGTGCTAAAAAAACCCAAAAAACAAAAAACTTAAAAAAAAAAAAAAAAAAAAAAGGAATAATACTTGCCACTCACTTTTGACCTGCCACTCCAGTCTAACCCTGGGTCTCCCACCCCCGGCACTGCAGGGGATCAGGCAGCACCATGGCCTCGCCCTCCCCAGTGCTGACAACCCTCAGACCTTGGCACATGTCCCCAGGGAGACAGAACCGCCCAGCTCAGAAGCCCTGCGCTGACTTTTCCCCTCAAATCTTTTAAAGGTTAGTAGTATTCAGTGCCATTTTTCTGAAGAGGCAGCACATGTGGAGGCTGGGAATGGGGAGTCATTTAATGGGTACAGAGATTTGGTTTGGCGTGATGAAAAAGTTCTGAAGGTACACAGCAGAGACGGTTTCACACCACGGTGAACGCAATTAATGCCTCTGAAGCAGGTACACTTAAAAATGTGCGGGTCACAGAGTGATTTGAACAGTGAGTAAAAAATTATTTGCAAAGTCCCCTTGGGGGAATGGTGAGAAAAGGGGAAAATTTAACTTCCCCAAGTAGAAAATTCTTGATATTCTCATAAGCATTGGGGACAACCAAGGCAATAGGCTGAGTCCCCAATCTTGGGGTTTGTTCACATGAAGCTTGACCCCACAAAGGATAGGCTAAGCCTACTTAAAATTAGGTCTAAGAGTCACCCCCAAGAGAACCTCTTTTGTTGCTCAGATGTGGTCTCTCTCTCTCCAGCCAACACAACAAGCAAACTCATTGCCCTCCCCCCTCTATGTGGGACATGACTCCCAGGGGTGTGGACTGTCCTGGCAACGTGGGATAGAAATCCTAGAATGAGCTGAGACTCAGCATCAAGGGATTGAGAAAACCTTCTTGACCAAAAGGGGGAAGAGAGAAATGAGACAAAATAAAGTGTCAATGGCTGAGAGATTCCAGAGTCAAGAGGTTATCCTGGAGATTATTCTTACGCATTAAATAGCTATCACCTTGTTATTCAAGATGTAATGGAGAGGCTGGAGGAACTGCCTGAAAATGTAGAGCTGTGTTTCAGTAGCCATGTTTCTTGAAGATGATTGTATAATGATATAGCTTTCACAATGTGACTGAGTGATTGTGAAAACCTTGTGTCAGATGCTCCTTTCATCTACCTTATCAACAGATGAGTAAAACATAAGGCATAAAAATAAATAATAGGGGGAACAAATGTTAAAATAAATTTAGTAGATTGAAATGCTAGTGATCAATGAAAGGAAGGGATAAGGGGTCTGGTATGTATGAATTTTTTTCTGTTGTCTTTTTATTTTTTCTGAATTGATGCAAATGTTCTAAGAAATGAACATAATGATGAATATAAAACTATGTGATAATACTGTGAATTACTGATTATATATGTAGAACGGAATGATCATTTGTTAAGAATGTTTGAGTTTTTAATATTTTTAAAAAAATTAAAAATTAACTAAAAAAAAATGCGCGGGTCAACTGCATGTTGTTACCATCTTATATGCAAAACAAGAACCAGCGCAGCAGGACCTCCAAGTGAGCGTGTGCTGTGTACCTGCCCGCCCCCCTCCCCAGCCTC